>JAURVB010006141.1:0-40170 GCA_033002965.1 Piper betle | reverse complement strand
TCCCTAATCAATTTCGGTTACATACTTTGGGGACCGGGTAGGCCGAGGGGCGACGGCATGGGGAGGTCCGGCGGGCGGGCTCCGGCGAGGGTCGGCCGCATGGGCCGCGGAGGGCTCGGCCGGACGGCGAGGGCGGGCGGCGAACTGTGAGGGGGGATTTCGGCAGGGTGCGCTGGGCCGTTGGATCACGATCTAACGGCCCAGATTTGCAACGCACAGTGCGCTGGCAAAAGATGGCAGTGCTCCATAGCATATATATATATATATATATATATATATATATATATATATATATAAATGTGGGCAAAATAAAGAAATTGAGCTTTCTTGATCAATTTTTACGATATTGAACCAATCAAATTCCAAAAATTTTTCAATGAACCTTCGTCAATCGTTGACATCACAATACATTGGACGATAGCTGTCCAATCCGTACTCATAAGACAAGTTGATCCCAATTTTGCCACCATGTTGGTATTTGAAATGAAATAATTTTAAGAATTTTTAAAAATTTAAAAGTTTTCAAATGCAAACAGATCATTAGTAGTTTAATTAACAATTTGATCGCTTGTTTTGGTGATTTTTTATTATTAATTTTTATGGGTGATATTATTTGTTGGCCTTATTCTTAAATCTTCTTCTTCTTCCGTTTTTTCCACATAGATATTAAATTAGGATTTATCTAATTATAAACGGTAGAATTTTGATGGTTGGATGCCCTAATGCTACCACCTCCTTTGTTTAAACTTAAGACCGACAATACAGAGTATTCAGTATATAGCGACAAAGTTAATTAATATTTAGTTTTATTGCTCAAATTATTTTTATACTTTTGGAAGGAATATAATTGCTTTTTCTTTTAAAAATGAAATTGCACCATGGGATTTATTGATTTTCGTTCACCTAAGAACCAAAAAAGGAATATTACGATTGAGTTGAATTGTGTCCCAAGCTGCTAATTTATATAATTCAAACAATGATATAAATCGAAATAACCTATTTGGAGTTAAGAGAATGGAAGACATTACTAAATATGCTTCAAAAACACATTAAATATAAACAAAAGTATAAAAGAAAATAACTGTGTTGATCTCAAGTGTGTGTAATATTTATATGTCCTCTCACTAAAGCCAACTAAGGATCACAAGACCTACATATATAATAGAAAAAAATATCATTAACGAGTGTTGCTAATTTAGAAATAACTAATAACCAAACTAACACTAGAAAGCAGACCCTCATATTAAATAAATAAATAAAATTTAGTAAACAAGAATAAGATCATGTTGAATAAGTAAAACTTTTTGATTCATGTTTTTGCTCCATGTTTAATAAGTAAAATTTAATAAATACACCTTGCTCCATGTTTTGCTTCTGAAAACTTTTTGATGCCATTCTATTGTAATTTTCCTAGCTGTCATAATCGCAGTCTCAAAATTTACAACAACCAACAGATTTTGAACTTCAACTCGAAATAAAATTGCCTTTATATATGTAGCTCAGTACCATTTATTGTAACACCCCAAATCCGGTTCACACTCGTGAACCGAACCGGCATGTTACCAGGCCCCGGTTAGGTCGGCTAACCCGAACCTAACTCATGCGGATCCAATCTCGGCGTCTTAAGATGTAGATACAACTTGTCATGCATGGATAAATTCATAAAACCCTAACATGATACTACATGGATGACATGCAACCAATTTTCACAGCATTACAATTACGGTAAAAATCCTTAAATAAAACCGTCAGGGTCTCCCCTAAAAGTGCAATTATGGGCCCACCCTGTCAAAAATAATATATATATATAAATATATACACATGCATCCATGATTTCATTCACACAAAATCTAACATATTATGAATTCATTCCGAAGCTGGGGTTTCAACCCACCACGCTTCCGCTGCGCATCTCTGATCATGTTCACTTTCTATCATGTCTCATGCATTTGAAAATGTCATTCACAATATAATAACATAACAATACAATATTAAACATTCAGAAATCTAACATGTGTGTGTGCACAAGACCTCATTGCTCCTCCGTCCAAGCTGGCTCCTCCAACTCGTGATTATTACCTACATATAGTATAAAAACACGTCAGTAACAAGTGTTACTGGTCCGGAAAATAAAATAACTATAACAAACTGGCTATGAGAGCAAACTCTCATATGAAAGAAAACCATATACTTCCTCAAGAACACTCTGAAGGGCACTACTGAGGAGCCACTGGCTGCAGACCCGGTAGCATCCCGAACTTACTGTCTGCTGCTGGTACTATGCCGCTCTCGGCACTTCTTTTTCAGTACTTCTCGTGAAACTTTATCCTAAGCCCTCTCCTTACCTCCATATTTCTCCTGGCCTTGAGCACGAAGGCCGAGTACTCTCAGGCAGTCGCCTTTAGTACCCTTTGAACCACAAGTCCGGACATGCGCTGTACTAAACAGTACCCGTAAACCTCCACGTTCTCCGGGTGTGAGGAACTCAAACGCGGAGTTGTCAGGATCCCTCGGGAATGGAACAGTCCGCTGGCACTAATCCAGAGCCCGCTTGACTGTCACGGCATCCTCTGCATGGTACGTGCAGTCGATTTCTCCATCTCTCGTCTCACCGAAAATGCGAAAACTACATATATATAGGGCTGGGTAGGGATTTATATAATAGGCCCGAAGGCAACTTGTGGTGGATCTTGGTTTCGAAATCATCCTCGAGGGATCTCATCCTCGAGGGGTTATTAATCCGGAAAATGTTCGGTTAAATGGCCCGAGTTAAGTGGATCCGATAAAACGCCACTTAACCCGTCCTGCAGGCAATAAATTAAACATACAATAGAAAGAGTAAATCAGAGACGAGTCCTAAACGGACCTGGTAGAAGCTCCAAGCGTGTCATCGCGCCTAGGCGGCGAGCTCCTACTCCGTACCTACACATCAAAACTAAATACTAACGCCCGCTAACTAAATGATGCATCAAACTCAACGACATTGACACATCACACAGCATCCATCAACATAACAATCAGATAATCATAAAAATTAAATAATCCTAACTCATCCTACTCATACCATATTTTGTTCTGTCTCTTCTAGGATTGCGTCAGACTCGTTTGACATGCTCATACACGGGTCTACTCTCGTTAGATCACTCACTGATTCATTCTCAATTAATCTGCATCATGCACATCATCACTACGCTCCATGCTCACACACTGATCATGACCAATTAGTTCAACCCTAGTCATGGCTATGCTAACAATTGTCATCAATTTTAAATAACTCAATCGGAGGTAATTATGCCACCTCGTCGGCGATTCGGCAATACGTCGACTAGGGTTCCGTCGCGCATGCTCGGAGCTCAAGTCGAGCGCTCATCGGCGTCCGGAAGCTCGATCGGGCCCGACCGGGTGAGCCCCGCGGAAGACCCGGTAGGACAGTGTGTACCCCAACTCCGGGATTCCGGCGGTTTTCCCACGAGCCACCGGCGGTTCTCCGGTGGATTCCGGTGGTTTTCCCAGGCAGCAGTCGCCCAGGCGACGTCCTACTGGCCGGAAAGGGGATCGCGTACGGATACCCTCGGAACCGGCGCCGCGAGCCCTCTGACAATCATCCACCCGCGTTCGACGCGGCCGCCGAGGTTGCAAGTGGCTCGCCGAAAGCATACGATGGAGCGGCGGCGGCGGGTCGCTAGCATGAGCCGGCTCGGGCCGCCCAGACACGCCTCTGCTCCGGCCGGGGAAGGCAGCCGACGGTCAGGGATCGCCGGGGCCTGACCACCTGATCGTGGTGGCGACGGCCGGCGGCGCGCGACGGTCCGACGCGACGCAAAGCCCGCCGCGTCGCTATCGCACGGCGATTCCTCGCGTCGCCAAGCGAAACGCGGCTCCGGGCCGGGCCTTGGTCGGGGCGGCAGGGCTGACGCCGTGGCCGGGCCCGGCGGCGCCGAGTCGGCGGCCGACGGTCGCCGGCCGTGGCGGCGGTGGCGCGCGAACGGCGGCGCGGCGGCTAGGGCTTGGGCGTGGGGGTAGAAAGGTCGGGGGTGTGAGAAGAAAGGGTTGGGTGGCAAACATGTAATTAAGACTTGGACTCGGTCTCCTGACTCGAGCCAAGCATAACTAACCAGGCCGTATTAAATCCTAACAAAATTCATAAAAATCTGGGAAAAATCCCGTAAAATCAAACAACACCAAAACATCATAATGATATGCTCTAGAACTATCAACCCACCCAAAATCGCCCGTAACGCGTCCTAACGCGGTAAACGGCCTAAAACTAATTCTACGATCCACTATATATAAAAATAAAAAAAATCACTGGCATACTCTCATATATTCTGATAACTCATTCTGTTCTGCTGTGTTCATGACGTTATCATCATATACTTGGGTACGCATGACCCTCATAGCTCATACACGCGACCGGCGTCGGCTCGGTACACGTGTCCTGAAACCGACTCAACTCGAAAAATAACGGTCGACCCGACCGGTTTCGAATATAAAACCCTAACTCGAATCGTGGGTTTTACATTTATAAGCTTCTATTTAGGCATGCAATCATTCTAAAGGTAGAAAGGATTGTATAATAGAGACACGTTGTTCTCACTTGTACATATTTATCTCATTTACTAATTTGATCCGAATTCATCACTCAGAGTATGAATCATCTACCTTAATTATTTAATAAACATGAAAGGTTTTAATCAAGATGTTTTTTAAGCTTTTACTATTTTAGTTATGGGAGTGAATTGGAACTTATCACTTGAAAATTTTAATCGTTGAGTTGTTCGTAAAAAAAAGTTAAGGATTGTAAAGAAATAATTATACTCCCCTTTAGAGTTTAAAATGATGTTAATTTAATTGGTATTGAATAATTTGCATGGTATGTTTCATATATCTTCTTCTTCTTCTTCTATTTGACATCAAAAAAACGTTGCGGATACGGATTCCAAGCTAAAATTTATATGATAACAAATGACAAAATTTTGATGGCCAAATATCCTTCTTGATGCTAAAGTCTTTTATTCCAACTAGGACCGGCAATACTTTAGTGTTCTAAATGTTCATAGCCAATATCGATTTTAGGCTTCTTCTTGGCAACACTAATTGTAAAATTTGGTGTGTTAATATTTGTTATTATAAAATATTAAAAATATGTAGCCTATTGCCACACTCGAAACACTAACGATCGCAACACCCATAATCAGATCTACGCTCATGAACCGAACCGGCATGTTACAGGCCCCGGTTAGGTCGGCTAACCCGAACCTAACTCATGCGGATCCAATCTCGGCGTCTTAAGATGAAGATACAACTCGCAATGCATGGATGAATGCACAAACCCTAACATGGTACTACATGAATGACATGCAATTCAAAGTACACACCAATACAATTACGATCAAACTCAATAAAAATTCTAAAATAAAACGGACAGAGTCTCCCCTAAAAGTGCAATTAGGGTCCACCCTGTCAAAACAACATATACCAATATATATGCATATATCAACAATTTCAATCACACATAATCTAATATACTGTATACTCATTATGGAACTTGGGTTTCAACCCACCACACTTCCGCTGCGCGCTCTGATCACATTTCACCTCTTGTCATCATGTCTTAGCTTTTCATCATGTCATAACATCATCTCATTGCATTTAATCATATCCTATCATGTCTTAGCATTTCACATCATTCACAATATAATAGCATCATAAATAAAATATTAACCACTCTATCGACTGACATGTGTGCAAGCGACAACAGTGCTCCTCCGTCCAAGCTGGCTCCTCCAACTCGTGATTATTACCTACATATAGTATAAAAACACGTCAGTAACAAGTGTTACTGGTCCGAAAAATAAAATAACTATAACAAGCTGGCTATGAGAGCAAACTCTCATATGAAAGAAAACATCATATACTCCACGTGAACACTCTGAAGGGCACTACTGAGGAGCCACTGGGCTGCAGACCCGGTAGCATCCCGAACTTACTGATCTGCTGCTGCTGATGCCGCTCTCGGCATTTTCTTACTTCATTTTCTGGTCTCAAATCCTAAGCCCTCTCCTTACCTCCATATTTCTCCTGGCCTTGAGCACGAAGGCCGAGTACTCTCAGGCAGTCGCCTTTAGTACCCTTTGAACCACAAGTCCGGACATGCGCTGTACTAAACAGTACCCGTAAACCTCCACGTTCTCCGGGTGTGAGGAACTCAAACGCGGAGTTGTCAGGATCCCTCGGGAATGGAACAGTCCGCTGGCACTAATCCAGAGCCCGCTTTGACTGTCACGGCATCCGCTCATGGTACGTGCAGTCGGTTTCTCCATCTCTCGTCTCACTGAAAACGCGAAAACTACATATATATATAAGGTCTGGGTAGGGATTTATATAATAGGCCCGAAGGCAACTTGTGGTGGATCTTGTTTTCGAAATCATCCTCAAGGGATCTCATCCTCGAGGGGTTATTAATCCGGAAAACTGTTCGGTTAAATGGCCCGAGTTAAGTGGGATCCAATAAAACGCCACTTAACCCGTCCTGCAAATAATAAAATCAAACATACAATAGAAGAGAACGTAAAACAGAGACGAGTCCTAAACGGACCTGGTAGAAGCTCCAAGCGTGTCATCGCGCCTAGGCGGCGAGCTCCTACTTCGTACCTACACATCAAAACTAAATACTAACGCCCGCTAACTAAATGATGCATCAAACTCAATGAACATCACACACAATACGAATAACATCCATCAACAGTCAAATAATCATAATGTGAAAATAATTCTAAGTCATCCTATTCATACCAATTTTATACTATTTTTCTAAGTTACGTCATACTCGATTAGCATGCTCAAACTCGATCTACCTCATTAGATCACTCACTATTCATTCCCAATTAATTGCATCATGCAATCATCACTGCACTCATACTCATACATTTATCATGACAATTATTCAATCCTAGCATGTTGTGCTAACAATCATCAATTTTAAATAACTAACTCGGAGGTAATTATACCTCATGTCATCGGCAATCGGCGACGACTAGGGTTTCGTCGCGCGTCTCGGAGCTCGAATTCGGCGCTCATCAGCGTCCGAAGTTCGATCGGGATCGACTGGATGAGCTCCGCGGAAGATCCGGCGAACTCCAGTGAATCCGGTTTTCCGGCAAGTTCTGGCGGTTTTCTGGCGGCTTTAGTGGTTTTCCGGCACCTCTCCGGCGGTTTTTCGGCGGCAATCGCCGGCGGCGTCTACTAGCTGGATAGGGGTCATATTGGGTACTATTGGAACCGGCTCGGCGAGCCCGACGCATCTACGGCGTCAACATGGTCGGCGGAGGCGGCGGCTCGCCAGAAAATGGCAAAAATAGGGCCGGCGGCGATGGGTAGCTAGATCCGGCCGGCCTGGGCGGCGATGGCCTCCGCTCCGGTCGGGGAAGGTCGCTGGGTGGTCGAGGGTGTCGAGGCTACAGCTGGATCGCGGCGGCGACGGTCGCCGGCGGCGCGATCGGCGACGGAAGTGCGGCGCAAAGGCGCGGCTTCCTCGCGTCGCGGCGGCCAGATGGTGGCCGGGCCTGGTCGGGGCGGCACGGCGACGCCATGGCAGGGCTAGGCGGCGATGCCCGGTGGCAAGGCGACGACGGCGCCGGCGGTGGCGGCACCAAACAGTGGGGGCGGCTAGGGTTTGGAAGGGGAAAGTGTCAGGGGAGGAGAAGAAATGGTTGGGTGGCAAACTTGTAAATATTACTTGACTCGACTCCGTCTCGAGTCAAGAATAATAACTAAGTCGTAGAAAATCCTAAAAAATCCAAAAAATCGGGAAAAATCCTAGAAAATAAAACAATCACCGAAACATCATAATGATATACTCTAGGACTATCAACCCACCCAAACTGCTCGTAACGCGTCCTAACGCGGTAACGGCCTAAAACTAATTCTACGATTCACTATATATAAAAATAAAAAAAGTAACTAGCATACTCTCATATATTCTGATAACTCATTCTGTTCTGCTGTGTTCATGACGTTATCATCATATACTTGGGTACGCATGACCCTCATAGCTCATACACGCGACTGGCGTCGGCTCAGTACACGTGTTCTGAAACTGACTCGACTCAAAAATAACGGTAGAACCGACCGGTTCTGAATATAAAACCCTGACTCGAATCATGGGTTTTACAAACAAAATCTCAGAATACAAACATAGGTGTTTTATGGAAGATGAAATGCCTCAAATTATCTTTATAAATATGGATCTTATTTGTCTCATTCTAAAAAAGGCCAAGGCAAGAAAAGATAAGATGTGAGAGGTAAAATAAAAGGGATATAGAGATAAGATGAGGGAAATATATTATTCACCAGTTTAATCTTATACAAGGTATTGAGAGAGAGAAATTTTGTAATCTTAATAGTATAGGTTAGGTGAGTAATCTTCTTGTACATCTCTTATACAGGGTATTGAGAGAGAGAAATTTTGTAATCTCAATAGTATAGGTTGGTGAGTAATCTTATTGTACATTTTTATATGTTTGACGATTGTAATCTTTGATTGAAGTAGTGAATTGTTCATTGTTATCTCGTGGTTTTTGACTCTTAAGAAATGAGGGTTTCAACATTAAATCTCTGTTCTTTTAGTTTTGTTTTATTTTATTTTTCAGATATTATTTTCCCATATCTTGTGTTTGTTGTTGTTGATCTCCAACTTTGGGGATTTTTCTCAACAATTGGTGCCGTCTGTGGGAACTTTTATTCAATCGGATCTTGATTTGAGTGGGAGTCATAACGGACATTTCCAAGATTGGGAAATTGAGAAATTTGATGGAACAAATTATCAATGGTGGAAGATGTAGATTGAGGATAGGAGCAACTACATCAACCACTTGTAGGTACCAAGCCGGATTTTGGACAACCGTTTGGTTTGGAGTGGTGACAAATGCTTCAGACAAAGCCGTGGGCGGTATGGTGCATTGTCTAAGAAAGAAGAAATCTCTACGATAGGCAAATAGGCGGTTCTTTGGACTTCGCCTACTTACCGGGGACGCCCTTGTGGCCGACTTCTAAGAGTCTCACATACGCTTTCATCTCCTTCAACTTGCTCAATGATAGGCTGCAGGGGGGGGGCGCAGTGTGGCGAGCGTTTGATACCTAGGTGGGGGTGACCAAGTTTTCCTTCAAGGAAGTGAATGGCATGTTTGATATGAAGATCGGGAAGCCCCATACTGTGCCTTGCAAGGGCACTGGTAAGTGTGGGTTGGTGACTGTGAGGATGGTCTTAGTGTTGAGGGGATCGGGGATCGTTGTGGTGAGGGTCTCGAAGAAGGTGCTGCAATTTGTTGGAATTGCCCATCTCCTTCGACATTGGCGGAAAGAGGCGGAGGCAACTGCGATGGCTTCAGCCAGGGTGGGTACAGAGACCGGTGCAGGGATAGGCACTGTGGGTGTCGCAGCGGGCAGCGCGAGGAGCAGGAAAAGTGGGTGCCCATTACCAAGCTTGGTCGGCTGGTGAAGGAGGAAAGATCCGGTCTTTGGTGCACATTTACCTCCACTTGCTGCGGTGAAGGAGCACCAGATCATGGAGATCTCATGGGCCCGGTGCTCAAGGACGACGTCATGAAGATCATGTCGGTGTAGAAGCTGACCTGTGCCAGGTAGCGCACCAGGAATGTCAGCAAAGTTAGTGGGTCGATTTTCTAAAGTACTTGTATTCTCAACAATACCATAGGGATGCTCAATCGAGACTGTTGTTGAACACTTCTTCAGGAACGTGGGAGGAGTACTATGATCTTGACTGACATTGTTACAACTAACCATTTTCAGTCTGTTGGGCAGACTGAGAGGGCGAATGCATTGAGTCATTGAGGCATTTCGTCATAGCCAGCTAGAGGAACTGGTTGGAACTTCTTGAGGTGGTGCAGTTTTGTTATAATCTGCATCGTTATTTAGCTACAGGGCTTAGTCCTTTTGAACTTGCTATGGGCTACTAGCCTCTTACACCACTAGAGGTTGCTCTACAGGGAGGTGGAGTACGGTGTCTAACTACACGTGATGCAGTGGATTCATTGGCCGAGGCAACAAGCAGAATGAAGAGATATGCTGATTCGAGGGCATTGTCATTCAGCATGGGGGACAAAGTAAAGCTAAAGCTCAAGCCACTGATTTGGGATAAAATCAGAAGTACCGAGGTGCATCGGGTAATAGTGTAAAGGTAAGATGGTCCTTGTGAAGTGGAGAAGATACAGGGGTATAAGCTTCACCCAATTTTTCATGTTAGTTTTCTCGAACCTTTCCATGAAGATTTGGTCAATCTAAGGAGAGTTTGTCCAAATGGAGCTCCCCCTACTATCCAGCAACAATTGGAAAAAGGTAGGGAGGATTTTGGAGTATAGGCATGTCAACCTAAGGACTTCAAATAATCGGATGAAGTTTGTATACTGATGCAGGAGAACCTGAGTCTTATGATGAAACTGTGAGTGACAAAGCTCATCTTAAGTGGGAGTTGGCCATGAAAGATGAGATGCCATCATTGGAGAAGATTCATACATGGGAGTTGGTGAAGTTGCCACCAAAAAGGGAGGTTCTACAAAACAAGTGGAAAGAGGGAACCGAGAAGTGAGGCTATCTAGGAAAAGGAATGGGACTAGTGGCAATTGAAGAGCAAGATCAAGAAGTGTTGTGGAGGACTTAACCTTCCGATAAGGACATCAGGTCTCATTGGTGGGGGTGGACTGTTACAGGTCTAGTCCGTTGGATGAGCTAGGAGGTAGGGTTTGGCGGTTGTTCCTAATCATCCCACGTCCAAGATGGATAGTCGGTGCTATCTGAGTGGTGGAAATAGCTTACCAATGTTAATCCGTGTTAGAGTTACAGGCAAAGATCAAGCTGTGGTGCATGGAGCGTGTTGGGTGACTGAGGTGTGCTAGCAAGGTTGGAGCCGAGCTAGTACCTGCACCTGATAGCGAGCGTATCGGCATTATGATTGGTAATTGTACCGAGCATGTCGGTATATCGGTAGGAGGAAACCTCGGAGGCGTGACGGGTTTCAGGTAGCAGTTTGTGGGGTGTGATGACCAAACACCGGGCTGAGTAGCTACAGGTGCGCATATCAGCAGAGCGAGGTTGATGACCGAGCATATCGATATAAATACCGGGCGTACCGAGACGAGTAGCATAGCGATACATGGGCGAGCACGAATGTGTGGACGTGAACGAGCAAATTACCGGGATTACGGTATTTGGGTCGAGTCATCGAGCAGTGCTGCAATGCCAGTATTTGGAGCGTGCATTTTACTAGAAGCACCAAGAGAGGGGACTGTTGGCCAAGACTGGTTGGTTTGAACCACGAGGGTTTGGCCATGCAGCCAACATGCGTCAAAGGATATGCTTGAGTAGATTTGCCGATAAGGATGATGATGATGTTGATAGTTATCAAAATCAATTCTTAGCCAATGGTGGAGGTTGGTTGTAACTAACTCCAGAAGATATGTATGATCGACATGGAGATATGCCCCATCTGCGTGGAGATAAGGATGCCAATGTCAGATGCAGGTTGTTGGAGACATGCATGACATCTTCCCGGAGTTGTGCATAAACACGAAGGTTCTATATAATGGGGTGTCCTCTTCTGTACATGAAAATATGTTTGCTGGCACTCTTCAATACTATAAACGAAGTTTCATATGAGATCTTGAAAAGAGCAAGGATAGCATAACTCCATTTCTCAGCGAAATGGTATCATATATGAGTATACATTCTTTATCATCATCTATGGAAGCCCCAATTTCTTTTTATTTAAATAAAAAAATAACGGAAACAACATTGTTCTAATTTATTTTATTTCATTCAAATCACTGGGGAGATGTGTGTAAGTTGTTCATGGTAGAGGCAAAATGGTTTGCAAGTGGATACACACCGTCCTTTGAAGGGAACTTGAAGAATGGAGTGATCTCTTGCACCCGTTCCTCTGATTCTAGTCCATGCCTTTTGTCTTATGGGTGATCATAAGATCAACATAATGATTTGGACTTCTTACAGCAAGACCCAGAACCTGTAATCTTGTGTTCTATATCATTTTCTGACTCTGCAACGACTTGGCAACCTCCATGGTATATGTGGAACATTAAACATCAATATCTTCTTACAGCAAGCCGGCTTGTCGGAAGCAAGTGCTCAGGAACGATTTAGAAAAAGTTTTGTAAAATATTATCAAAAATCACGGAATTAACAAAAAAAGTCACAAAATTAAAAAGTTCTTCTTTGAAAACCTAATAGTTGGCTAAGCCATGGAAATCTCGTCTTGCCCAGAGAAATTCTAGCTTAGAAGGAAATTAGTAGGATGTTGGCACACATCTGATCATACCATGTAAGCACTTGGTCAAATGCCTTTTTTTTCGATTTGAAACAATTTTAAGAAGACTTAGAACTTTATTTATGTAAGACTTAAACTCGCGTTATACAAATCCATATATTCATTGGGCAAAGATTTAATTTTGTTCAAAGTCAAAATTTCCTTTTCTAAAAAGTCCAGAAGATTTTATCCTTTTAGAATAAATACAGCACGAATGGAGACATGTTAGTAAATTTACCCAGTCAAATCATTGATAATACGCCAATGAAACTAACTTCTGGTTCAAAAAGTCTTTGCTACCACGCATTTTGGTACGTAAGATAAATTCAAGTTGTATTCATTCTTGCCCCAAGTGCAACAGTTGTAGAGATACAAGATGCAACTGATAGAGATGAAAGATACAACAGATATCCTAAAGAATAGCAACATATTTTAGAGCTCATTTTTTATTCCAAAAACTGATAGAGATGAAAGATAAACAGATTCCTCAAGAATAGCAACATATTTTAGAGCTCATTTTTTATTCCAAAAATTTCTTGAATTAAATTTTTAGTTGTGGAGACAAACTCCATGGATGATTTTATACTCATTAATTTTATAATAGACTCCTTCAGTCAAATCATAAAAATTATCAAAACATGTTATTTTTTTTAAATTAATAAAATTAATATTTCTAAGTAATATAAATTATATATTCAACAATTTTGAGTGTAAAAGATCATTATATCCAAATTTTATACAACTATTTTTTACCTAATTAAAATTTTAATATAAATAACTTCAAATTGGTTTAGGTGTGACTCCTCCACTCCATCGTATAGTTACTCACGAAAAGAGTTTGAATTTTGAGTTTCCAAACTACACGGCAACAAATATTAGAAACCACACTTTTAGTGACCGGCTTTGTCTCTGAAAGTAAGTTTTTTCTGTTTCTTCTTTCTTGTTTAAAGATTCTTCAATATTTTCTGAAAATCTATTTCAGAAAACTAGCCCGTTTTCGCTTCTGAAAACTTTTTGATGCCATTCTATTGTCATTTCCTAGCTGTCATAATCTTTCCGCAGCTATAAAATTTACAACAACCAATAGTAGATTTTGAACTTCAACTCGAAATAAAATTGCCTTTATATATGTAGCTCAGTACCATTTATAAACTACTAATTAGGCATGCAAATATTCTAAAAAAAGGTAGAAAAGGATTGTATAATAGAGACACGTTGTTCTCACTTGTACATATTTATCTCATTTACTGATTTGATCCGAATTCACCATTCGTAGACCTGTTTACTGGATTGCAGACAATTCTCGAAGACGTCTCAGGAACATGTGGAACATACTGGCTTGTCAATTGTGGCTCATTGGATGAGGTTGAAGGAGAACCAACAATATTTGCCGTTTCATCTCGATGTCAGGTGATCCATACCCATCTCCCCACTGGTAAGTAGCTTGGACCGTGCGAGCAAAGCTCATGGCCAAATTCCCCAATGACTTTGAGGAAGGAGAAGGCGACATAAAACTTTCTTTCAACATCTTTCTCCATGCTTCACTGACCAACCCCATCATGTACTTCTCGCCGTTTTCTTCAGACATGCCCGTTTCACTCATGTAGCACTGCACAGAACCAGGAGCATCCCCTCTCTTTGCCTCGTCCTAATTCACAAAAAGAACAAAAGAATCAATGTACTGCAAGAAAATGGTGGTTGAGTGAAGTTGGTCTATTAAAGCTTTTATGCACCTTGGATGTTTTCAAGTCATTGCAAAGTCTGAAGATGATGGAAGCTAAGAATATGGGTTCTGGGTCCTCCTCCAAGTATCGCATTTCTTCCTTGGTTATCGTTTGTGCCATGAAACAAAAGGCATGGACTAGAATAAGAGGAGCCGACGACGAAACCCATCCATTGTTCATGTACTCTTGTAAGGATGGTGTATGTTTTCTGTCTAGCCATTTTGCCTCTGTCATGAATGTCTTGCATAGCTCCCCCCACTAATTCAAAATACAGAATTGGATAGTAAGATATATCTTTTACATCTAGCGATGAATCAATCGTACAAGGATCAATATATAATGTATACAGACCCTTTTACTTAAGTAGGATGTGATGTTAAGTTCTTGATCTTTGAGGGTTGTGGATGAAAATTTGTTGATTGTGTCGAGGAGAGCTCGGAAACATATCTTCATGTACTCTGGAAGCTGCCCACTTGAATCAATGTCCCACCTGTATGCATGAGACCAAGAAAAAAATTCCATCAAACTCAAAACATTGGTGCATGGTTATATTAGTGATTTTAGAATGTTCACCTGTCCACAACATCGGTGAAGAGTTGAAGCTCTTCAATGGTGCCATAGATGTCATAAACATCATCAATGGTGGATATGAGGAGAAACAGTTTGGCCAACTTCTTCCTGCTTTGGCCGTGTTGAACCTCTGGGATGGTTGCCAAGCTCAAGAAGTAGGCCTCCAGGCATCGATCTCTTGCAAACTCCAATCTATCTCCCAGTCCTAATCTTTTCCACCACCTTGAATTTGATCATAAAACACATCAATATTCATGGTATATGTATCTATTCTTTTCTCACTACAATATCAAAATGGCCAAGTACGCTTATGAATAGTTTACTTTCGTGTGTCTCCTTTACCTTGAGACAGATTTTAGCTCTTGTTGGTGTTTGGCTTGCTCCATGTTGAAGTTGAGCTGGGCCATTTTGAGTAAACAAGGCTCCATGTCTCTTCTTCTTTCATATCTTCCTATGTACGCTCTTATTTCAGACCATGGATTCCTTCTATGAAATGGGTTCTTAATCGCGTGCTCAAGTTCTTCCTTCAAACTCCCAACGAGCTGGGGAGAATTTTTCACCAAGATGTGTTCCAGATTATGGGTACAGAAAACTTTGGCCTTGTCCAAGATAATCTCCCCATGAAAACCAAGCTGTGAAGCCTCATACAAACTCAATAGTCCATTCACGTCCTCACAAAGCTCTCCCTTGTAGTACTCACCATTCTCTTCCATGAACTTCTTAAATATATCTGTCATATGCATCGTTTTACATTTAAATCGTCTATACAATTTAAATCAGTTGTATAATTTTACCTTGCGAAACATTGGCCCCATGCAACCGTAGCAATTTGAAGTGCAAAGCTGTTGCATAGAGATCGTCTTCCAATATGACCTCCATGTTGTCATGATCACCAAGGAAGCTCTTGATCTCCTCCTCAAAATGGTACCCAAGACCTAAGCGTTCAAGGGCGTCGATTAGCTCGAGCTGTTGCAAATACTCAGCATCTGATCTTCTCAACAACTGCCCTATCTCCACCCGGAGTTCTTCTATTCGCTCTGTACATTCCTGATCTCCCTGCGTGCATGCATGTGCATACATCGGTGAACAATGTCGTTGCACGTAAATTAAGTTGCCCCAGACATCACAAGAATATCATCAAACCCAGAAAGAAAAAGACAAGATCATGAATTATATTATATTGTCGATCTCTCCAATATATAGTAACTAACATACCAAGAAATTGCTGGCCAGTGATTGTATGGCATCAAAGTCCCAAGAGCTTGGCTTGTAATTTGCTGATCTGCGGGAAACATTGGTATTTTCTTGATCCATTGATTCATAAAAATTTTAGTAAACTCTTTCTAAAACACCACCAATGTATTGGAGTGAATCAATATGTATTGGGCGATGATGATATTTATAGTTAGTTTAACAACTTTTTGATTGAAGACGAAGACTAGTATTGGTATCGGTCCTATTTGGAAGCTAAATATTTGTAGAATAGGAAAAATAAGTTTTCATACTTTTCTTTGCTTAGAAAAATAATGTTCAATTCATGCAATTAATCATTAAATATTGATAGATGAATATGTGGTCGATATACAGTTAATGATATAGACTACTTCTTCCACGTGTTTTTCCATAGGATTTGACTTTTCTAATGTAACTGAACGGCCTGATACTCATGCATGCACTTGGACCCAATAGCGACCAGAATTTAGAAAGGAGTGAAGTATATATATCAACACTACAAAAAAAAGAGAATTTTCTCATATTTTTCCCGTCGTCTTCTCTAAACCATTTTTAACGATGGAGAAAAATTATTGATTCTATATTTGAAAATATTTTATCAGACTACTACATGTACATACTATTTTTAATATATATAAATATCATTTTATAAGATGCTTATATAAATTATACGAAATAAGTTATATAAAGTATAACTCACTGTAATTTTTCTCTATGTAATATATAAATTTCAACTCCAACAAGCATGCTTTTTTTCACGCAGCTCAATTAGAGTTATAAATATCTCAAAGGCCGTAAATAGTTAACTAGTCATGGTTTGCAACAAAAATAAAATAAACAAATTCTATTTATTTTATAAATTAGTTCTGTTTTGGCATGGAATGGGTCCCAGTCCCGGGGAATAAATGGATGTGGGCGAAATGGAAGTGACCTAATAATTCAATGGGCCCAGGCGACTTGTTGATGGATGGGCCAGGGCCCAGGAATAGTCAATATCAGATTTCAGGTCCTACAGTGGACTAATCATCATCTCGGCCCGGCATATTTTCTTTTTGAGATTGATCTAATTAATTATACCTGTCGGCCGTTGAATAGGCATATTTTCATCGTGAGATTGATCTAAATAATTATACCTATCGACACGTATAATTAATTAGTAGTGTCTTGCACAGATATATAATTAGTTTAGTTTATCATGTATAAAATTTTCAATTCTAATCAGGTAATTCAGGTTCATCAAATACAAGTACAGTAAGATTAATTAGTAAATTATCTTTTGATTGATGATGTTAGTGAGATAAGCAACGTTGGTCAAACTCGGATTAACAGAGGAGAATTATATAACCATCGAGTAGAAGTAGAACATAACAAGAAACAACACAAAAAAGTCTTATTAATTGAAACAGGCCTTTCTCTCTGTTCCAAATATAGGCTAAGGCATGGGGAATGAGGAGGAGAGGAAGTAAATGAAGCATGTGTTGTATATTTACTTTAAGTAAATTACACAGATAAAAAAATCACAATAAAACCTTTTTCTTTTTTATATATATTAAATTATTAAAAATTAGAATTTGATAACATAAGCATACATGAATCTATAAAATGAAAACGATTATTAACTTTTTAAGGTTTTGATCTTCAAAATTCAATACCAGTTCTCCAAAATTAGAGTTTTTAAATGATGGCATAGCAGAAAGAAAAACTACGATCGAATTTTACGGACCATAACTATATTTCTCCTTATTTTCCATAATTCTAATTTAACCTATCTTAAATTAAAAATTAAAAAAATGATATCTGCACATGTTTATCCATACTTATCTTAAATATTAATGATTAATTAATCTCAATTTTAATAGATCAATTTAATTTAGGTCAAACCTTAATAATAACAAATAATACAATTATATATATATATATATATATATATATATATGTCCAAAATCAAACAATCTCTCACTTGAACTACATATATAAAAATAATTGTATATCACCATATAACCTTATGAACTCCAAACTAACATACATTATTATTCTAAAAATAAAAATGTTTATTAGATCAAGGTGATTTTGTTATATATATCGTAACTAAATCCATTCATGGTCACATACAGCAACATAATTAAATAACATAGATTAAATATAGATGTGTAGCATGAAAATTATATGTAATTTGATATAAACATGCCTATTTTTAATTAGTCCAACTTTATGAGATCACCAAAATATAGTAAAACAAAAACCAAATACTGCAATTCACATAAAAAAACTCTCACTAAAATAACATATTATCAAAGGATACAACACCCAGAAGAACAACAGGCTTATAAAAGACCTTAGGTGCTAAACTTTTAATAAGCGGATCTCCAACCATAAAGTTTGTCCCAATATGCTCTATAGAAATTTTACCACTATGAACTCTTTTTTTCACAATAAGGAACTTGATCTCTATATGTTTTGGTTTAGATGAGCTCATGTTGTTATTTGAATAAAATATTGCAAACTGATTGTTATAAAATAATTTAAGTGGTCTTTCAATATTATCAACAATGCGCAGCCCTGTGACAAAATTCCAAAACCATATTCCATGATTAGATGCCTCATAACAAACTATGAATTTAGCTACCATAGTGGAAGAAGCTATGAGTGTCTACTTAGCACTCGTCCAAGAAATAACTCCTCTAGTAAGTAGGTAGACGTAGCAAGAAGTAGATCGATAACTATCTTGACATCTAGCAAAATCGGAATCAAAATACCCGATGATCTCAAGTTGATCTAACTTCTGATATGTAAACATGCAACCGCCCCAACCGCACTCGACACCGACCGCACTTGATCTAAAAACCGCCCCGACCGCACTCGACGCCGCCGCAGCTGCCCTCGTCGTTACCACCATTGGGTCCAGCTCACTGAGACGGTGCGAACCCCTACCTCCAATTGCCTCTTTGGAGCAGTCACCGGAAAACCACCGGAGCTGCCGGAAAACCGCCGGCACATTCACCGAAAACCGCCGACTCGCCTTCACCGCCTTCGTCCGTCGGCACCGATTGCAGCGCCGATCGCGAGGTGGTTCTTCCTTCTTTTTTAGAATTATTACATACATGTTGTGGTCATGGTAGCATATTAGAATTAATTGTATTAACTTCATGATTTTAGTTTAATTAATAGTGATTATGATAAACATGTTATGATTAGCGTAAATTGTGTTGTGTGATGTAAATGCTCACTAATGAAATTGTTAGTAAACCATGGAATAGTTAATTAAATGTTTGTTAACTAGTTAATTTATGAATTTGCATGATTTAGGTTTTGCATGTCAGTATTAAGTTAAACAGATTAAATTGATTAAACCATTGTCACCTAATTAGAATAGGTATGCTTTGAAATTGGAATTAAAAGTGCTAGGTAATAAGTAACATATGAAATGATAAAATTATTAACTTGCTTGACAATTAGAGATGTAGGGTAATTGTCGAGATGATTGTCATGTTTGATTAGATGATTGTATGCATGTGGATATATTAGTTATATAGGCGTGCATCATATATGTATGGGCGTTAGTAAATAGTTATGTTCATGTAGGTTCGTTGCAGGAGCTCGCCGTCTAGGCACGAGACTGCGCTTGGAGCTTCTGACAGGTCCGTTAGGACACGCTTCTCAGGTTTTATCGCTCTATTCTATCGGTGATTTGATTTATTGATCGTAGGACGTGTCAGGTGGATGATTTATTGGACCCCACCTAACACGGGTCACCTGGTCGATGGTTTTCGGAATTAATAACCCTCGAGGATGAGATCCCTCGAGTTTGTTTTCGAAAATAAGATCCACCTCAAGTTGCCTTCGGGCCTATTATAATAAATCCCGACCCAGCCCTATAAATAGTTTTATCGAGTTTTCAGTGAGACAAGAGAAGATGAGTCGACTGCACGTACCATGAGCGGATGTCGTGCCAGTCAAAGCGGGCTCTGGATTAGTGCCAGCGGACTGTTCCATTCCCGAGGGATCCTGACAACTCCGCGTTTGAGTTCCTCACTAGCCCTGGAGGATCAGTGGAGGCTTCTTACATGGGTACTAGTAGTTAGATACCAGCTATTCGCATGTACACTGAGACTTGTGGTTCAAAGGGTACTAAAGGCGACTGCCTGAGAGTGCTCGGTCTACGTGCTCAAGGCCAGGAGTAATATGGAGGTTCAGAGAGGGCTTAGGATAAAAGTTTTACGTGAAGTACTGAAAAAGAAGTGTCGTGAGCGGCACAGTACCAGATAGATTGGGATGCTGTTGAGTTAGCTGCTCGACGGCTCCTTTGTAGTTGCCCTTATGAGAGTTCTTGAGGAAGATATATATGATGGTTTGCTTTCCATGAGAGTTTGCTCTCATGTTCCAGTTTGATATTAGTTATTTCCGGACCAGTGACACCCGTTGCTGACGTTTTTCTACTATATGTAGGTGAGGATGATGATTGGTGTATGCCGGCCTCGACGAAGGAGTAGCGCTTGCATTGCACACACATACCTGGTGCCGCGCTGACTTTTGCGTAAGATGTGATGTGATTGGCTTTTGTAGTAGATTTACATATTAGTATTTATGCATGTGTTTGTGAGGCTTGTATGCCTTGTTTTAGAAATGCGTGGAAATGTTTTGAGAAAGGCTCTAATGATGTGCTATGCTGAAATGAAAAGGAATCAAATGAGCTGAGTATGAGATTGTAGGTGGGCTAGACCCAATTACAGTATGTGTGGATGATTTGAAGTCTATTACGATATAAATTATTGTTTTATATATATACTATATTGTGTCGTATTTTAACAGGTCGTCCCCTTATTGCACTTTTAGGGGAGGCTCTGTCCGTTTTATTCCAGGTTTTATGAATTTTATTGCTGTTTTAATTATTTTAGTGTGCGGTGATTATCATGACATTCACGTAGTATCCTGTTAGGGTTTTGCATCTCATTCATATATTGTTTGTGCATTAGCGGCGTGCTCCATCTTGAGACGTCGAGAGGGTTATGTCGTAGCCGTTTAGGTTTTGGGTCAGCCAACTTAATCGGTTTACGAGTAGTTCGATCCTTTGTAACAGTTCTGGTCCGAGTTGAGAGTAAACCGGATTAGGGTGTTACAACAAATGTGTATATAACTTTGTCAAATATTAACCTTCCTTTGGGCTGATTGATATTTACATGAATCATATACCCACAACCATCTTAATATTATAAAATAAATTAATTTCTACAAAAGAAGTCACTTTGGTAGTATATTGTAGCAATTAATAAATTCTAAAATATTAATTATAACTGAACTATACTTTAAATTTAATAATCCTGAATATAAATAATATAAAACTGAACAATGTTAAGTTACGAAAGGAAAAATGTTATAATTTTAGAAATTTCTCAATAAAGATAGTTTATCAAAAGAGGACCTTGAATGGAGAATAAATATCTTATGTACACATTTCTTGTATTTTCCTTTTCTATATTTGTGAAAATGACAATAACTAGTGCCGAGTTTGGAGGTACTTTCAATGGGTTGAAGACCATATCAATTTGTTCCATCTTACAAACTATTATTATTTTGGGATCCTAAATCATTAGATTTGGATGTGATATAGAACTAGAAAGTTCCAATAAGATTTTATTTTAGGATATATTTTTTTCTAAATTTTAATCCAAAATTAAACACAAATCAAATTAATCCTCAATGATTTAATATGAAGATACTCTGATATCACTTGTTGTAGATTTAACTTAACCAAATTATCCAAACAAAAAAACTATCGCAATAAAACCTTCTTCTTCTTTTTCATATTACATCGTTAAGAAAATAAAATTTGATAACGAAAGCATACCTAAATATATAAAAGCAAAATGATCCTTGACTTCTTTAGGTTTTGATCTTCCAAATCAACACGGGCTTTCTAAAACGAGAGTAAACCAGAGTTTCTTAATGATGGGATATTAGAAAGAAAAAACTATGGGTGAATTTTGGGGATTATAACCGTATTTATCCTTATTTTCTATAATTCAAATTTAACCCATCATAAATTAAAAATTACGAAAATGAGATCTACACATGTTTATCCATACTTATTTTAAATATTAATGGCTCATTAATATTAATTTTAATATATCAATTTAATATAAGTCAAACCTTAATAATATCATATGATACAATTATTTATACATATATATATATATATATATATATATATATATATACGTCCAAAATCTAATGGCATGAATTTGCCGGCTTTGATTGCAGAGATATATAAGACGCATAATTATTTGTTGACATCTTCATGGCCTGCCCAGAGCTTTGAAAACTCACAAGGATCGTATAGAGTGTGTAAGTCAACGAGTGTGTAATTTCATCTATAGCCTTAAAAGAGTATTTCTTACTTTTGGAGAATGGTTATATTGTTGTAGTTTGAAAATTTTATTTTGACTCCAAAACGTACTTAACGAATAGACACTATTTTATAACTTTCGAGTTAAAGATAGATTGTATAAAACAAATATAATTTTAAACTAGAAATCTCTTTAAGACATAAAATTCACAATTATATAATACAAGTTACTTTAAATGGTTGATTTAATTAAAATTAGTAAAGTAGTTATGCGTTAATAGCTTTTATTATATAAATTGAAGAGTCAAAAAGAGAAATCCCAAAGCCTTGTTTCTGCAAAGTCATCCATGATACAGATTTTATCTTAGGCTTCGATTCCGCAGCTTATGGAGAGATGACTTTAGGGTATACTTTTCAAGTCATATCCTTGTCAAAAGTGTTCTATGAGTTATTAAAAGATATTATCTTGAATATATATACACATACACACGATCACGGTCCGACCTAAAAATAGTGTCAAAGCAAAATAAAATTAATTAAATCGAATAAATCTTTATTGGTATTTTATGAAGTAATAACTCATGGTAATTATTTTGAATATTTTAGAGCTTTGAAGAGATAACATATATTGGTCAAACTTAGAAGAATGAAGTCTTTATTGAAAAAAGTTAAAAATATGGGTGGACATTAGAGTAATCTTAGATAAGTCTAATTATTTATAAATTTATCAATGGACACAACCAACTTCCAATTATTTACATATTTGTCATTGTACGCAACCAATTTGATTTATTTGGAATTTTTTGATATAATTTTAGATAAAATCAAAATAAAAATTTAAATATAATTGAAAATCTTCCTAAAAGTTGGATTTGCATGTAAAGATATCAAATATAAAAGAATACTCTTGGGTATTCCTATTAATTAGCCACACCCAATATTTTCTATAAATAGAGACTTATATTTTTATTTTTCACTTATATATCATAAGCTCTCTAAGAGGTGAGAGAAAAAATTGGTAGACTTTGAAAGAAAATTTAAATAAAATCTATCCACCAAAACATCGGTGTATTTTTTAGGCTAGGTAAACCAAGAGGTTAGCCTAGTTTGGTTGAGTTTATGTGCTTAGTTGGTTCGCTTCAACCCCCTTGTTAAACTAGTCTAGTCTTAATCCGGTTGAGTCCATGTGCTTGCCAGCTCGGTCTAGCCCATTTGTTTGCCTAGTCTAGTTGAGTTTGTGTACTTATCCGGCTTAGTCCAACCCCTTCCTAGCCTAGCCTAGTTGAGTTCATATACTCACCCAGCTCGTTTGAGTTTTTTTGCTAGCCTAGTCTGGCTTAGTCCATGCGTTTGTCCAGCTTGGTTTAGTCTCCTTGCTAGCTTAGTCTGGTTGACTCCATGCACTCACCTGACTTAGTTCAACCCATTTACTAATCTGGTTGAGGTCATGTGCTCACCTGATTTAATTTTGATTTAGTTTTGCTAGCTTGTTCATTTGGCATAGTCGAGTCTTAGACTTGCTTCACAATATTAAGTTGAATTGCTAATCAAGGCTATTTCATATTGCTATGGAGTGAGGGAAAAATTTTTGTAATTGAGTGTTTTTTTATAAATTTTTGTACCTCAAAGTAATTATTAATGAAAAGTTGAACTTGTGCAATTTTTTCATGCAAATTTTTTACTTAGTAATTAATTTAGTTGTGATATTTTAATGATAAGTGAGCTTTATTGTAACCCAAACTCTAGTATTTGCATCATATGAGCTTTCAACGAGCAAGGTAGAAACCATTTTTATTTTTTTAGTTTGTGCAAATATATATATATATATATATATATATATATATATATATATATATATATATGGAGATATCCAAATAAAAAAAGTTGGTTTCCGTCGTCTTGGAGACATTCAAATATGTTATTATACAAAGTAAAGATGGTAGCCTTTTATCCGTAACAAATCGATTGGTGCCCCTCCCAATCGTGGATATTGCATATATATATAATAATAATAACTTTTAATGGAATACAAAAATGATAATTTTCCACTGAGAGTAAATAATTTCACCATGCATGTGAAATATTGTAACATTTATTTTTCAAAGAATATGAAGAAATGAATATTAAAATTTACCACATAAGATGAGAATCAGTTACCCTTGAAAAACAAATTTAGAAGCAGTTGAGCAGAAAGTTGATGGCAAAGGTGAGCAGTACCCCTTAATGGTATTTGGTATCAAATAAACTGCGGCCTCCAAAACGTAGAAGAAAGCCTGCAGGCTCAAAATGATTCAATGTTTCTCGAACAACGTATATCTACAATATACAGAATGCCAATAATAGTAAATCAACTTGAGCTAGGGTAGATGATGGCGACGATGACAACAAATAAAGCAAGTTGGCATTATATGTTTGACAACAGTTTGAAAGGCTTTTCTTCATATTAGTAGACAAGAGATTCAGACGATGCTAGTTGCCTCACAAGCAATGTGACTCTCCGGAAAATCTTGAACATTCTTCTTACTCCCATTCGATTCAACATTCACAAGATGTGAATAGTCATGAGATATTGACAAACTGAATCACCCTCAAAGCCCGAAGGTTGGCCGATGTATCAAAAAATATCAGTAGCATTAAGATGCTGACAATTCGCTGAGCTTCTTCTCAAGTTGCTTGGCTCGCCGGAGTGCATCCAAAGCTTCGGCTCGCTTCCCTGCTTGCTTTAAGTTGAGAGCCCTCTTCTTTTCAATCTTTATTTGTTCTTCTAGATCATGCTTTAAGCTGTCACTTTCTTTGTCATAAGGTGCAGTTTCAGATCCCCGTGACAAGGGGGTGGGGGCGGGAGCAGGGGCAGGGACAGATGCAGGGACAGGGGTAGGAGAAGGGGCAGCGACATTGTGCAATCCAATTGCAGTTAGGGCAGAAATTAGTTGAGGATCTAATAAGTCCTCAACATTAACATCATGATCAGGCTCCACTTTCTTAGTAGCAGAACTTGCACTCCCACCGGCAGATGCTTCCAGCTGACGTTCTATTGCTTTTGCAGATTCTAATTCACACATGGCTTCTTCTACTTTGCCTTCCATCTGTAGCTTACGGGCCCGACGCTTGAGGGCAAGACATTGCTGTTGCAACTTAAACCGTTCACGGGAAGACAAAGGACTCGATTTTGTATTCGCTTGAACCTCTTCCATTGGAGAATCCGCATCTGGAGCAGAAGCAGAAACTGGTGATTGCTTTCTCTCCACCATCACAGCATTTCCATCAACTAAACTCTTCTCCAAGAGCTTTGCCTGTCGAAGCTCCTCACGAGCTTCTGCAATTTTTCCCTCTCTTTTCAATGCAAGTGCTTTAACCTTGAGTGCCTTAATACTTTCCTGACAAGAATACTCATTTTTCTGAGAACTCTTCTCTCCCTGGCTCCAATTCTTCTGAGAAAAAGAGTTTCTTTTTCTTTTCCAGACATGACATTTGTTATCCTATATAGCATTTCATCTTGACCTTCAAGTTTCCCTTCAGACTCACTAACTTCTGGCAAATCTTGATCAGGAGCTTGCACTGTTTTGCTCAGAAGACTCATTGGTCTATTATAACTGATGGCTTCAGATTCCGCCAATTGAGGTGAAACATCCACTTCAGTAGCAGCTCTTATGTTTACTTGAGCTTTGGATACATCAGTAATATTAGATTGGTTAGCATCTGATCGCATCGCAGGAGAACATTTACTTGGCTCATTTTCTTGCCAACCAAGGCCATTTAGTGCCTCAGAAAACTCTGGGTCCTCCAAATCCCGATCGGATACGTCAACACTAGGATCATGTTGGTCATTGATAACATCAATAACCATCTTTTCGCCATCCTCAATCACAGAAGATGCATCTTTAGTTGAGGGGTTTTCAATCTCACTCAATTCCTTCTCTAAGACTTTGGCTGTTCTCAGTTGCTCCTCAGCTTCTTCGTGCTTCCCTTGCTGCCTCAAAGAACGAGCAGTCCTTTTAACTCCCAATAATTCCCTTTGTATTTCGGCCTTGCTCTTTCGCTTCTTCCCTGAAGTTTTAAATGAATTTTTGGATACAGGGTTATCTCTCATAGTTGAGACTTGTTCAGAAAAGATATCTAGTTGGGACTCTTCATCCTTCCAACCCAAATCCCTCAGTAGTGAAAGCAACGCTGGATCCTGCATATCTTGAGTGGTCACATCCACTTCCTCCCTTTCCTCCCCAACTTCCTTGGCCATAATATTCTTTTGCTTATGCTCCACCTTCTTAACACCTCTTTCTCTATTCCCACCTTCTTCCTCCTCTTGTAACTGTAGTTCTAGCATTTTTCCTCTCTTCAGCTCTTCTTCAGCTTCATCTAATCTTCCTTGCCTTCTCAAGGCAAGTGCATTCCTCTTAGAGAGAGGAGCTCGCGCTGAATGGCTGCTTTGCTTTTTATTGGTATCTTAGGAATTTCATTTCTGCCATCCATTGTGCCAGAAGTAGTAGGCTTCACAATATTCGGCACTGCAGAATTCTCTAACTCTTCATCCCAGCCAAAAGACTTCAGTGCTGAAGCCATCTCTGGGTCATTTATGTCATCATCAGTCACTTCTAAATCATCAGATACAACAAGGTCATCAGCCATACCAAGAAGGCGGCTCAAATCTATATTGTTGTCTCTTTCATTAGTAACAAATAGGTCATGGTGGGTATCCTTGTCCTTGTTCGTTTCAAGCATAAGCGCCGATAGCTCATCATCAGAATCTTCAATCTCAGCCAATATACTCATTTCTTCTATTTGTTTTTCTAAAATTTTGGCCTTCTTCAACTCTTCTTTTGCTTCAGCAAGTTTCCCTTCCTTCTTCAACTTTACAGCTCTTTTCTTATGAGCAATGACTTGGGGATTATCTGCCACCGATGTACCACTTCCTTTAGAAAAATCCTGAGGAGCACCTTTAACTAGATGAGATAACTCACTTTCCAAACTTAGTTTATCAGGCTTCTTATCTGCCTCAAGTAAATCTCTTTCAGACCATCCTAATTCTCTCAACTCATTGTCAAAATCAGTTCTATCCTTTTTATTCTTGTCTGGGACATCAGCGTTTTGCACTAAATCTTTTGACATGCTGCTTGCTCCATGACCATCAGAAGAACTACTTGAAGGAGAAGCTGATTCCAACCGCCTCCTCTGGTTCTTCCTTCGTGCAATTTCTAGAGCACCAGCTTGCCTCTCCAATTCCTTGCTTCTCTTGAAAGCTTTCAATGCTTCTGCAGATTTCCCCTCTCCCTTAAGAAGTTTGTAAGTTTTCCTTTCCTCAAGTGCTTGCTGGCGTAAATCTTCTGGACTATTTTGCTCGGAGACATTAGTGGTAGCAAAAGAGAGTTGCCTCACACCTCCTCCTCCTTTGGCATCTTCAATATGAGGCTCTTCAGAAGCAGAACCAGGTTTGATAACACCTTGAAAATAAATTAAGAAGAGAAGTTGTGGCCTGTCTAACACCAACATACGGAAATGAAGATATTGTGTTTCTGTGGAGTCCAATGAAAATATATATTTAAAAAAAAAAAACCTTTTGCAGCCCTGTTTCTGCTCCCATGTCTGAGTTCAAAGCGTGCAGCTTCCTCAAGTTTCTTACAAGGATCACATATGGGTACAGGGGAATCACCTTGTCCACGTAAAAGCATTCTCTGTGAGGTGCAGTTGTTGCAAAACAACCCTCCACATCTTCGGCAGTGATGCTAAACATTCAATAAAATCAAACTAGTAAGACACATGACATATCGAAACCAACTGCAGATACTGCAAACAAAAAAAAAAAAAACTTAATGAAATGAAAGAAAGTCAAACATTGCCTCAAACAAAATTCCAGGTGCACAGCCATCTGATGAGACCCAGAGTAAAAATATTAAATTACAACTTTACAGTTAATGTACTATATCTTTGAGTAGAATTCCCACTACAACGGTATGAAATTTGATCACCGGAGAGATAATTATTCTTATTGCTGACATTTAATCTAAAATCTAGGCCATCATTGACGATAGATACTTTCTTCGTGAGCTAAACAACAACTGAAAACTCCACATATCAGTAAATCAGCTGCAATAAAGCAATTCAAAGCGAGCTTCTTATGTAAGAGTCATTTCCAACATGCACGATGCATCACAAGCCCAATAACACCCACCTTCATCGGATTCGAAAACCAGCAATATCAATCTTACAAAAGTAGATTCAAAATTTCAATAAAATAAAATAAAAAACCCAGCACTAAAATTTCATCATCTAAAATCGCTATCTCAATCGCCTGCACATGAAAACAAAAAAATCAACCACCATAAGTCAACCAAACCCATAGATTGCCCAATTTAACATGCGATCAGCTCATACCAATCTCATAAAAAAAAGCACGAATCTTTACATGAGATATCCTGATCAGATAAGAGAGGCGGTAAAAAAAATGGGAAAAAGAAAAAAGAGAAGACCTTTCGGAGGAAGAAGGTGAACTGGGAAGCACAGCCCTGGCAGTGGGAGGCATCGACGACCCAATTATTGCCCCTCAACGACGGCTTCGCCGGAAGTCCGATCTTCTCCAACATCTCCGGCGACTCTCTCTCTCTCTCTCTCTCTCTCTCTCTCTCTCTCTCTGCTCTCTCTCGGTATAAACAGAAAATATTAATGTGGGAGACGAAGACGATGAAAAGACTAATTTACCCTTCTCAATCTCCTATTTTTTCCATTTGAATTGATATTGAGCTATTTTCTAAATATTATGTATTTTCAATTTGAAAAACAGATATAAAAAGTGCAAATAGTTAACAATAGTTAAACTAAAACATGTTTGTAAGTGAGGGAAAACAACTATTTGGAAAATAAAATAATTATAAGAATGGAAAAAATAATAGGGGGTTTGTGAAACTTGCAATGTCAATTACACCAGTAAATTTGGACCATAAATTTACATTAATAAGTTAATAAGATTAATTTTTTAAGTGTGAATCGTATTTACACAATTTTTATATGATTTGCAATCCAACCTAAAAAAATATTTCAGACCCGTTAATCAAATTACACACATCCCATCTATTTAAATCTAATTTACATTAATGAAGTAGCTCCCGATCAGGTTTCGTGCTTTCATGGTCCAAATTTACATTGATGAAGTAGCTCCATTAAATTTTCTTCAAACCACCAATCAGGAAAATAATTCGGTTTCGTGCTTTCTGTACTTTTAGTATCCAATGACAAGCGGATACTTGCACTACATGGAGGAAGAAGTACAAGGGCTTCTTTCAGAATTAAAAGAATCAATCCTCAGTGCTACCAATTCCAAGCAATTTCCAAGAACACAAGTAGACTCTGCAAATTTGTCCAATTCTTGGCATTGCTTCAATAGAACTACAAGATCTGTCCATACCCAACACACCATTCCTTTTAGTGATTTCTCAGTTTGTTGGATTAGATTGTTTCCACAGATGTCCTCATTCATCTCCATAAAATAAGCAATAGAATACAGGGCGAAAACGTTTCCAGGAGTAAGGAACATCGCCCCATTGTGGTAGCAAAATCTTGCCATGAGCTCAAACGCTCCAGGGCCACCCGGCAGGTTGTGGAAAACAACTTTTAACTGGGCTACACCCACTGATTTACTCAATATTTTCCTCAACTTGCCAGAGAAAGACGTCAGAATTTCCTGCACAATAGCTTAATAATGTTTACAGGAAGAAGACAATGCCAGCTCAAATGCCATAAATTGGATGGGATCTAAATTGCCAACCACCAACATTAATGTGTAGTAACACCATTAAGTAAAGCAATACACAGCAGTCGCTGTAAACTGCTAGCAAGTAACTTGGTTGAGCAGAAACATGCCAGCGAATTACACCAACAAAGGTAACACATCAAAATGGGCAGAGAACTTTACTTTTTTACTGCACATAAAGCTTATGCTGGCCTCACAATCCATTTACTTCCAAAAGAAGATCACTGGAGAACTTCTTAGTTAGACAGGGAAGGGACCATTTCCTCAATGGAGCTAAAACTATCCCAACCACAATAATGTCCCCAAGATCACTGGAGAACTTCTTAGTTAGACAGGGAAGGGACCATTTCCTCAATGGAGCTAAAACTGTCCCAACCACAATAATGTCCCCATTGATTATTTGATAACTAATCAATTAGGTATTGAATCAAAGTCATTTCCACTCCAACAGCAGCATTGATAAAGCTATGAGAACAGTAGATTGGTTGTGGAATAAAATAGAAGATTAGGTGTAGATCTGTATCAACCATTCTCCAACAGTAAGTAGTCGAAGAGTCTTTATCACGGGCAACCATGGAATCGTACCAAATTCTTTCTATCAGAATTTGACCGGCAAAACTCAAGTAGAATCGTCCACACTCCTACTCCATTATATTAGACAGAAATAGAAAGTAAGATGTTTATTATACTACGATAACATGTTTTTTTTCATGAAAATTGATGTGCTAAACTAATTTTGCTACCAGAAAAAAGATACATATTTTTGCAGAGCAATATGCTAATTAAACGGCAACCATCACAAATGGGTATGACAGAAACAGGTAAACATGAGTAGATCAAAATATGTGACAGTGTAAAATGCTCTCTGAGTTGGAGGAGCTAATTAAGGAGCTATCTTTAAGAAGCTATTGAAAATCAAGATGATCAATAACTCATAATCATAAATCTTAAAAACTTGAGTGGAGATTCTAGTGTAGAAGCTTTGCTTGACTGTTGTGCGTTGGAAAAAAAATGGACGCTTTGCTAGACTTTCTAATCAATGATAAGAAGATTTCCGTATGAACCCAAAATAAAAATCCGAAAAACAGAACGAAGTACTGCTTTGATGAACAAAAATATGAAAACTTAGCAAAGATTCAAGCACAACCGGACCTGCCCACGTCGGTAACAACAAAGAAGAAACGAAAAAGAAACCGAGCTGAGTACCATGTCGACCAGAAACACCTGCTCTCCATTAACGTCCACTTCCAGATTGCAAGCCATTTGATCGAAGATGCAGCTCAACGGAGTAAAACCAGCTCTCAAGCTGTTCTACTACACACAAAACAACGGTAAACACAACCAGCTCTGTTGGGCAGATTCCAAAGAGGGTGAGGATCTAATCAGCCAACTAGCTCGTCAACGTTTTATCCACGGGGGGTGGATAGGGAGAACAAGGAGTGCTCGGTAAGCAAGCAGGGGCTATGGTGGGGAAGTAGAGACCAACAAGAGGGCGACCGAAACTATAAATGAAAGAAGAACAGTTGGCAAAGGACTGACATTCCCGAATAGTTTGATCAAGGTCGCCATTTTCTATTCTTTTCGACTGAGATCACGGCAGCGCTTTATTGACGCACACCCAATGCCCATAAAGCTTGCAAAAGCCTCCACTTTGTCTCCTCTTTTCACATATGTGGACGTGCAACTGCAATCTCTCCCACATTCTTCCTCTATATAGATCCCCACCCTGCACCGGTTCATGACACAGGCATAGATCAGAAAGTGAAAGTTGAGGCATCTTTGATTTGCTGTCATGCGGGTTCTCTCTAAGTCTGGAACGCAACCTCGGATAGGTAGGCCATAAGCCCCAGCTCAAAGCTGCTCGAGGTCAGTGATGTTAATGTAATTGTTCTAAACCTCGTTCAGATTCAAATGGATAATAAAAATATTATATATATATATATATATTAAAAATTTAAGTTTTAATATATTTTGAACGATCAAATTTCATACTTATCATTCATTAGAAATTGACTTTTAATATTTTTATTAAAAAAATTTAAAATTTAATAAAAATATAATAAATCTTACAATATATTACAACTTGAATTTACAAATTTTAAAAACTTTCAAATTATTTTTTCAATAATAATTTCTAAAAAATTAGTTTCACATTCAACATTTTTTTGAGTAAAATTTAATATATATTTATGATATACCTATAAATCTTTAATTAAATAAATTATTTTTTAAAAATGACTTTAACCCATCAGTTAACATTTAAGATAGGTTGTTATACTTTTACTCTTATTCTATATTATTCCCTGATAATTTTTTATAATTTCAGTTCAACAAAAAAATGTAATTATTCTTTTTGACAAATTACCACAAATTAAAAATATTTGAATAATGTGAAATTCAAAGACCTTAAGCCTGATTTGTTTTGATATGTAGCTGTCGCCCTTAGATTTTTTATATGAATATCATGCTCCAATTGGGTGCAAATATTTGTGGGTCCCCTCTTTCCTACACAGCGGGACCCATTTGTAAGAACCTGACAACAACATTCCTTGTGGTTACTATAACAGGGATGATCCCTCCGTAGGAATAGTTGTGTTCATGGCCCCTACCATGGAGTTGGAAATTTCCTTTATTTGTTGTTCGTCCAAAATTTTCACCGCACCCCTCGGCTCAATCATGATGGCTAACCCAGCCAGTCGTGGTTGAACCCGTGGTTATGCCTAATTTAATAGAAATAAGATACGTGAGATTTATTCGGAAGAAAGGCATCGGGATCCAAGTGAGTTGGGAGCCTGCGTTGTGTTCTGGAGCTGCTGAGTTGTTGGATCGGGACATGGGCTAGGTGCACCAGGGGTATTGGAACTCCAAGAGTTTGGGATGACGTCACAGGGCTACTTTGGTCCATTGATGAAATAACTCAAAGGTCAAGGGCAGATCTGGACTCATCTTTGTTGGTGACGTGTTTGGTGAAATCTGGTTCGTTGATGTGTTGATAAACGTCCAGGATCAAGCATTGGGTCATGCCTTAATTGTCCAAGCCAAAGTCTATAAATAGGGACCTTCATTTGGTGGTGAAGGGAGGAAAAAAAATGAGATCAAGAGTGATCAAGTGTGGGTGAGTGCCTCCCTGCGTGGAGAAGTGAGGTAGTGTCGGGTAAAGGGGATTGCCGGTGTGTGGCGCAACCAGCCTTGGTCGGGGCCAAGTGCTGGGCCCACCCGGTAAGTTGTCGGTGCAGCGTTGTCCACCTGTGACCGAACCACCCAGTTCTATTCCAGCAGCCTCGAGCCTGCGTGCCGAGTGCTGGGGAAGTCCTGTCGAGTGTGTGGGTGAGCCGGGACTGGAACGTGCAACAGGACCTTGGTGGCCATCCCACCGAGTGCATAAGAATTGTCTAAATGTTATTGGAAACTTGTGACACTTTAGTCTCATTCACGCTGTCTCTTTGCGCGGCAAGGGCGCCTCGGTCCCACCGAACCCTTCCAACCCGACGCGGGAACACTCTAACCCGCACCAGCGGACGAACCCGCGCCCGAACATTTGTTAATTTGGTAATATATTTTTATCAATTGTTTCATTTGGATTGATTTAGGATACTTGAGCAATGTAAGTGTGTTTCCAAGGAACTAATCATGAAAATTAAAACTAATGTAACGCCCATTTCTTAATGTGTAACAAATTGTACATATACATCATAGTAGGGTAGCTATGCGATTGAGTGAGCCGAGTTCAGCTTGTACTCGAACTCAAATTTAGGATCAAACGAATTTTAAATATATTTGCTCGAATATATTTTATATTGTTTGAGCTCGAGTCACTTAAAACTATTTAATTGAGGAAATCTTAGAAATCGACCTTAATTATAAGCTCTTTTAGGAGGTTGAAATTAGCTCGTTTATATAATCGAAAGTAACTTACAAACTAACTTGTTCAATTAACAGCCCTACATCATAGTTTCACGAAGAAATAATCATCTACTCACATTGTTCTTTTGGGACCAAATTAGTCACATAAAAGCTAACTAACACAACAAGGTCATCTGTAATGATCTCCCTCCGTATATATATATATATATATATATATATATATATATATATATATATATATATATATATATACTATAGTTGTAAAAATTAGAATCAGACGTTGAATCGGATTGGAAGGAAATCATTAAATCAGACCAATTCATAAAAAATTGGACAAGAATCGATTTAGTTAAATCGGTCAAAATCGGTAGGGTTATTAATTATAGAATATTTTATTTTAATGTTAAGTGTGTATTATATTTTATAATATTTTATAATATTTTTGGATTTTTTTGAATTATTTGGAGTTAGTTATTATTTTTTACTCGAGTTAAAGTCGAGTCAACTTTTAATTGTGAAAATGCCACCGACCTTTTTCTTTCCCTCCTGCGCTTCTCTTTCCCCAAACGACACCGCCTCCTTCTCCGTCACCCTTGCCCCCGCCGGTGGCCCTGCCCCCCACGCATGACCGTCCCCCGCACCGCCCCTGCAACCCCGCCCCCATCGTCCGTTGCCATCCAAACCCGGCCCGTGCCAGCCCCGCCGCACCGCCAGCCCTGCCAATCCCCTGCACCCCCCACCCCCCACCTTCGTCGCCCCGACCCTGCCCTGCTAGCCCCGCACCCCGCCCCCTGCTGCCCCATCAGTCCCCCACTCTGCCCCAACATCGCCGCCCACCCTCCTCACCGCCCTGCCCCCGTCCTGCCAGCCCCACTCCCCCACACCCCTACCCCTCCCCGCACACACCCCCCACCCCGCTGCCGCCCATACCCCTTGCTAGGACCACCATCACCCCACTACCGCCCCTTTGCCCACCCCCAGCTGCGGCCCCCTGCCATGACGACCACCACCCCCTTGCCGTTGCCCTCCCCCTCCCCCGGGCCAAGAGGGCGGGTGGGTGGGCGGAGGGGGTGGTGGTGGTCGTGGCAGGGGCGGCAGCTGAGGGCGGGCGGAGGGACGTGGTGGCGGTGGTCGTAGCATGGGGTAACGGCTGGGGGTGGGCAAAGGGGCCACGGTGGGGTGGATAAGTGCGCTGCCAAAAACTTTTATAAATACCTTATTGCTTAAGGTTGCCTTAAGCAATAAGGTATTTTTTTGCATATATATAAAAGATGTACTATATATATATATATATTTCTTACATGTCACATATAATTTTCCTGTTAAATAGAGGTGTGTTAAATAGCGTGTAGAAGCAGAATGTGTTCTTGGTTATGAGCATTACTATAGACTCTATGCACTTACTTGAAGTAGCCAATATTACGTGAAAGTATATTCTCTAAAATTAAATAGAGATTTTCTATAATTCTTTAGACTTGTCTATATTTATAATCTATAGAGAAAAATCAAATGTGGATTAATTTTGGCAAATGGGGTGTATTTTTTATTACATCATTAACCAATGAGTACATGTAGGGCTGTTTAAAATTCATTCAAGTTTAATTTGGTTTGGTGTTTGATTGGAGAAAAGCTTGCTTTCAAATTAAATGAAATCAAATGAGTATTCTACCAAAAAAGAGATAAATATATTTTTGATATTACCAAATGATTGAAAAATTATACCTAATTATCAAAAAAGAGGGAAAATATAAATCATCTAAAATACCCTCACAAGTTTACTTGGACGGCCTGGCCACCCATGCTTGAGCTGCCATATTAGCTACCCTAGGCTCTAGTCATCTGTGGCTGAGTGGCAGCCAGACCAGGCTGCCCCAATTCATCCACGGTTGCCATTTTTAAAAAAATTTTAATTTAAATTACAATAATTTATTTTCTTAATTTAAAAGATAGTTTTGTCATTATGAAAAGCTTCACTATTCTAGTAATTATGCCTTATTTTTACAATTTCCACCAACTGGTGAGAGAAAAAAATATGCACCATTTTTTGGCAAAAAGATCTAAGCAAAAATATGTATGACTATAATATTTTATATGAATAATTAAGCTAATTTGAGATACTTTGATTTTATGTCACTATGAAAAAAATAAAATTTCTCCACACTTTCCTCCGTGCCTTCTCCATGCCAATTTTAACGGTAGAGAAAAACTCTATATTTTTTATATTTATAAATATTTAAAGGCAAACATTTGTTAATTTTTTAAAGATATCTCCACACCAAAAAATATTCTGGAATTTTAAAACGTGTAGAAAATTTTGAAAATTAACACATACTCAACTTTAAAATTTTTCTAAATATGAAAAAATTTAGATTTTTCTCCACTCCAAAAATTGGCACGAAGAAAACGTAGAAAAAATACTACTTTTCTATGTATCATTTTTTATAAAACATGGAGAAAAACTTTTTTTAGCGAATATAAATTTTAGTACGGTTTATATAAAATCAGGTCATGGGTTTACAAATCAATCTAATTTGAGTTAGGTGCCAACTCGAATCAATTCAAATATTAATTAGTTTATAGTAATCTCCATGTTAAATGGTTAATTTTAAAAATCAACTTAACTCGGTGGAGTTTAAGAAGACTTTTCTACGTGAAAACTTTTCTATCTCATGGTTTGAGAAGCACTTTTATGACCAAGAAAATGACCAACTATGAGTACTTTTTTTCTTTATCACATCATTTTCTCTTATTTTCTCACTATCCAAACAGACCATTAATTTTTACACTATACAGGAAAACAATAATGAATTGTTAAGCCTTAGTTAAATAGGGTATTTTTTTATGTAGCAAGTATCAAAACTTAAAAGGATAGCTGCATTACAATATATTTCTACTTGGTATCTTTCTGATTGATATTTTTAAAAAAAGATAAATACTTAAATCATAAACAAAATATGCTTACTAGCTAGCAAGCATCTCCAACAGTTTATTCGATCAACTCTTGCACAAATTAACCCATTAACAGCTCCCTGTCCACTACCTCACTAGATCAGAATCTAAATTAAGAAGAAACAAACATTACTACTGATATAAATAAAATTTGAAAGAAATTTAAGTGACAATATCTTTCATGACAAATTCAGAACTTCATTAATAAATTTATCTCACTAATTTCAATGTTTTCATGTAATGCATCGAGTTGACATCTACTCCACCATTCTCAAATTACTAATCTACATATGCATTTGCCTCACCCAACAAGAACCGTTCTTGGCTCCTCTCGAGAGCGACGCCATGGAGACTCAGATGGAGACGCCGAACGTCCCCACTGTTCATAGGCGTCATCGACTGTAGAGACGTTCGGCGTCCCTATCCGGGTCGCTCCTGCGAGCAGCTAAATTTTTTCACCCAACAAATGCAATTAGTACTTAAATCTTTTATTAGAGAGTTGAAAGAATGTACCTTATTACTACTTTAGAGTTTGAACTCATGAAAATTGCTCAAAGGTAGGTACATTTTGGCATGATTTTTCTTCTTCTCAAACGTGCAGGTGTGGAAGAAAATGCACCAACATTGCACCGGCCATCTTGAAAACCTTGCATGGTACTTCACATGAAATGCTCATATATATAAATATTGCAGAGAGAAACTAAACCGAATTGCACTGATCAATCATCAACCATGGAAGGTGGTAGGAAGCCAAGCAGCAGCAAACACAGCATTGTGCCCCTTCCATGTTAGAACCAAGCTATGATCTTCCTCCCTCTTCATCCCCCACCCGCTCGCATGCTCATCCAGCAACACCTTCACCTCCCTCACCGTCTCCTCGCAGAATGGCAAGCTCCCGAACCCCGCCCTTCTCATCCGCTGCGCCGTCTTCACCGCCGTCTCCGGCCTCTCGATCCTCCTCCGCCTCTCGAACCCTATGACGTTCTCGATCTTGTGGCCGACGTCGGCCTCGTAACCCATCCGCTGCTCGCTCTCCCTCGGCAAGAACGTCTCCAACGCATCGAAGGGAATCCACACGTAGTTGAAGCAAGAGGCGATTCGGGAGGTGAGGGTGGTGCAACAGTCCAGATCCACGTCCTCATCGGCCACCAGAACCAGCCCTGGGTTGAGGCTATGAACCATGCTCAAGAAGGCATCTCTGGTGCTGGGCAGCGCCGACGTCGACGTTCCCTTCGGCTCGTCCGACAGATAGCGAAGCCAGCTCTGGCAGTTCACTATCAAGAGCTCGTCGTCTCTGAGGTCGAGACGAGAAGGGTCCAATTGGGCGAGCAGCAAATCATCGTTGGATTCCACCGAGATATTGCTGTCGTCGTCGTCGTTTTTGCGAGGGATGGGATCACGTGGAAGTGGAAGGGGACCTCTCGCTCTTGGCGAAGTTGGCGAGTCGGTGACCCACCTCTCGGATGGGCGCGGCGAGGAACGGCGGTACCGGCGGCCAAATGCCAGGCACGGTGATGCGAAGGGAGGGCGGCCCGCCTGCCACCTTCGCCATCGAGTCGATCAGCGTCGGCCATTGCATGCAGTGGGTGGTGGTGAAGTCGAGGATGTGGACTCTTCTCTTGCCATGGGCGGCTCTGCAGATGGCGCCGTTGGAAGCCGAGTAGCCGAACCGATGCCATGGGATGAGGTCGACGTACCCGGCCAGCTCTGTCACCGTCATGGGCCTAGCCGGCGAGGTCGGGATGACAGCGGCGGTGGCGTTGGCGGCGGGGAAGAGGCGGGCGGCGCGGGCGACGAGGGCCCGGAGGAAGCAAGAGGTGATCCGCTGGTTGGGGTCGCCGGTGGAGGAGGCCACGTTGTTGAGCACCCACATCACCTGCTGGGCGAGGGTGGCGTCGTTGCTTTCCAGCGCCGCGGCGCATGGAGGAGGAGCTTCTCTATGCAGGCCCCATCGAGGCTGCCTAGGCAACCGTTCAGAGCTGCTCCGGTGATGGAGCTCTGAGCAGTGGTGAAGAGGGATGGGCCGGGAGGGAGATCGGCGATGGTGGACCTTTGAGCTCCGCCTTCATATCTCTCCCCTCACTATAGCTATAGCTTGCTGGGTAATTAGCTGAGTGCTTCAAAAGAGGAGTTGAAGGAAGAACCCAACAATATTGGAAGAGGAAGTTGCCATGGAAGTGCTTGAGATGGTGGTGAGTGGTGAAGGGTCTTAAAAATCTGCTCTGGTTTTGTGATGATCGATAGAAGAAAAGAGAGTTTTGGAGTCTCAAAACTTCTAGTCTGGACTTGCATATATAAACGTACACTTATATATATTATATATATATATATATATATATATATATATATATATATATATATTGAGCAAATAAAAATCAGAAGTAGAACAGGAGCTTGAAGATAGGTTAAGAAGCCGGCCACTCGTTTGTCATATGTAAGATCAAATAATCATATTTTTATCAGTAGATAATCTCTTGTGGATTAGTTTAAGGAATTCGGTTCCTCAGAAGAGCTTGGGGGCAATGGTGGGCACATGATATATATATATAACCATGCTTGGAAGAACAGATCATACTAGGCAAAGTTGGCCGTTTATGAAGAACTATAATCCAACGGAAGAGACAAAGACACCCGATTTGATTGGTAACCTAGTAATTTCATGGACGCAAACACCTTCTTCTTTAATATTTATAAGCTGTATGTATATATATACAGTATATATATGTATATAAGATGTATTATATGGTCTACTATAAGTCTCTAAACCAGCTAGCCAAGCTCTTAATATATATTGTTTGAGCTAGTTATATATGCATTATCACTTCAAGTTTTGCACATTTTTCAGTATAATTTGAAAAATGTTTATAAATAATGATGGGTAATGTTACAATAATCATCTACAACACCATAATTAATATCAGAAAAAAGCTAGGAGGTATTAATATATTATGGGTTTTAGTTAGGTTGAAGGGCTTTGTCATGCGTGCAATGCTAAAGAATACAGATGAAGTAGAGAGAGAAATAAGGATGGTGCCCAGAGGACTCTATATCCATAATTTTTAAGGTGCAAGTTGCTGAAAAGAGCCAGTCCTTGATAGTGATAGAACTCCACCAGTTGTGGACAATATTCTAAATGCAGATGAGTACAGAACTCCAGAGACTACGCACCCAGAAAAATCTTCAATATTTAGGTACTTAAGAAATTACAAATTAAAAAAAACATACTTTGTATATACACATGCATGGCTGCTATGAAACACAGGATATTTTACTTCGGAGATGGAATAACTATGAAGGCAGACAGTGGCAAGACCACATTCCATAGTTTCAAGTTTTATATATGGACTGAGCATTGTGATCATCCCCCATATTGCTTTTTTCTGGGTATGATATAGGATTCTAGTGATGT
>JAURVB010006140.1:0-32728 GCA_033002965.1 Piper betle | reverse complement strand
TGCCAATTTTAACGGTAGAGAAAAACTCTATATTTTTTATATTTATAAATATTTAAAGGCAAACATTTGTTAATTTTTTAAAGATATCTCCACACCAAAAAATATTCTGGAATTTTAAAACGTGTAGAAAATTTTGAAAATTAACACATACTCAACTTTAAAATTTTTCTAAATATGAAAAAAATTTAGATTTTTCTCCACTCCAAAAATTGGCACGAAGAAAACGTAGAAAAAATACTACTTTTCTATGTATCATTTTTTATAAAACATGGAGAAAAACTTTTTTAGCGAATATAAATTTTAGTACGGTTTATATAAAATCAGGTCATGGGTTTACAAATCAATCTAATTTGAGTTAGGTGCCAACTCGAATCAATTCAAATATTAATTAGTTTATAGTAATCTCCATGTTAAATGGTTAATTTTAAAAATCAACTTAACTCGGTGGAGTTTAAGAAGACTTTTCTACGTGAAAACTTTTCTATCTCATGGTTTGAGAAGCACTTTTATGACCAAGAAAATGACCAACTATGAGTACTTTTTTCTTTATCACATCATTTTCTCTTATTTTCTCACTATCCAAACAGACCATTAATTTTTACACTATACAGGAAAACAATAATGAATTGTTAAGCCTTAGTTAAATAGGGTATTTTTTTATGTAGCAAGTATCAAAACTTAAAAGGATAGCTGCATTACAATATATTTCTACTTGGTATCTTTCTGATTGATATTTTTTAAAAAAAGATAAATACTTAAATCATAAACAAAATATGCTTACTAGCTAGCAAGCATCTCCAACAGTTTATTCGATCAACTCTTGCACAAATTAACCCATTAACAGCTCCCTGTCCACTACCTCACTAGATCAGAATCTAAATTAAGAAGAAACAAACATTACTACTGATATAAATAAAATTTGAAAGAAATTTAAGTGACAATATCTTTCATGACAAATTCAGAACTTCATTAATAAATTTATCTCACTAATTTCAATGTTTTCATGTAATGCATCGAGTTGACATCTACTCCACCATTCTCAAATTACTAATCTACATATGCATTTGCCTCACCCAACAAGAACCGTTCTTGGCTCCTCTCGAGAGCGACGCCATGGAGACTCAGATGGAGACGCCGAACGTCCCCACTGTTCATAGGCGTCATCGACTGTAGAGACGTTCGGCGTCCCTATCCGGGTCGCTCCTGCGAGCAGCTAAATTTTTTCACCCAACAAATGCAATTAGTACTTAAATCTTTTATTAGAGAGTTGAAAGAATGTACCTTATTACTACTTTAGAGTTTGAACTCATGAAAATTGCTCAAAGGTAGGTACATTTTGGCATGATTTTTCTTCTTCTCAAACGTGCAGGTGTGGAAGAAAATGCACCAACATTGCACCGGCCATCTTGAAAACCTTGCATGGTACTTCACATGAAATGCTCATATATATAAATATTGCAGAGAGAAACTAAACCGAATTGCACTGATCAATCATCAACCATGGAAGGTGGTAGGAAGCCAAGCAGCAGCAAACACAGCATTGTGCCCCTTCCATGTTAGAACCAAGCTATGATCTTCCTCCCTCTTCATCCCCCACCCGCTCGCATGCTCATCCAGCAACACCTTCACCTCCCTCACCGTCTCCTCGCAGAATGGCAAGCTCCCGAACCCCGCCCTTCTCATCCGCTGCGCCGTCTTCACCGCCGTCTCCGGCCTCTCGATCCTCCTCCGCCTCTCGAACCCTATGACGTTCTCGATCTTGTGGCCGACGTCGGCCTCGTAACCCATCCGCTGCTCGCTCTCCCTCGGCAAGAACGTCTCCAACGCATCGAAGGGAATCCACACGTAGTTGAAGCAAGAGGCGATTCGGGAGGTGAGGGTGGTGCAACAGTCCAGATCCACGTCCTCATCGGCCACCAGAACCAGCCCTGGGTTGAGGCTATGAACCATGCTCAAGAAGGCATCTCTGGTGCTGGGCAGCGCCGACGTCGACGTTCCCTTCGGCTCGTCCGACAGATAGCGAAGCCAGCTCTGGCAGTTCACTATCAAGAGCTCGTCGTCTCTGAGGTCGAGACGAGAAGGGTCCAATTGGGCGAGCAGCAAATCATCGTTGGATTCCACCGAGATATTGCTGTCGTCGTCGTCGTTTTTTGCGAGGGATGGGATCACGTGGAAGTGGAAGGGGACCTCTCTGCTCTTGGCGAAGTTGGCGAGTCGGTGACCCACCTCTCGGATGGGCGCGGCGAGGAACGGCGGTACCGGCGGCCAAATGCCAGGCACGGTGATGCGAAGGGAGGGCGGCCCGCCTGCCACCTTCGCCATCGAGTCGATCAGCGTCGGCCATTGCATGCAGTGGGTGGTGGTGAAGTCGAGGATGTGGACTCTTCTCTTGCCATGGGCGGCTCTGCAGATGGCGCCGTTGGAAGCAGAGTAGCCGAACCGATGCCATGGGATGAGGTCGACGTACCCGGCCAGCTCTGTCACCGTCATGGGCCTAGCCGGCGAGGTCGGGATGACAGCGGCGGTGGCGTTGGCGGCGGGGAAGAGGCGGGCGGCGCGGGCGACGAGGGCCCGGAGGAAGCAAGAGGTGATCCGCTGGTTGGGGTCGCCGGTGGAGGAGGCCACGTTGTTGAGCACCCACATCACCTGCTGGGCGAGGGTGGCGTCGTTGCTTTCCAGCGCGGCGGCGCAATGGAGGAGGAGCTTCTCTATGCAGGCCCCATCGAGGCTGCCTAGGCAACCGTTCAGAGCTGCTCCGGTGATGGAGCTCTGAGCAGTGGTGAAGAGGGATGGGCCGGGAGGGAGATCGGCGATGGTGGACCTTTGAGCTCCGCCTTCATATCTCTCCCCTCACTATAGCTATAGCTTGCTGGGTAATTAGCTGAGTGCTTCAAAAGAGGAGTTGAAGGAAGAACCCAACAATATTGGAAGAGGAAGTTGCCATGGAAGTGCTTGAGATGGTGGTGAGTGGTGAAGGGTCTTCAAAATCTGCTCTGGTTTTGTGATGATCGATAGAAGAAAAGAGAGTTTTGGAGTCTCAAAACTTCTAGTCTGGACTTGCATATATAAACGTACACTTATATATATATTATATATATATATATATATATATATATATATATATATATATTGAGCAAATAAAAATCAGAAGTAGAACAGGAGCTTGAAGATAGGTTAAGAAGCCGGCCACTCGTTTGTCATATGTAAGATCAAATAATCATATTTTTATCAGTAGATAATCTCTTGTGGATTAGTTTAAGGAATTCGGTTCCTCAGAAGAGCTTGGGGGCAATGGTGGGCACATGATATATATATATAACCATGCTTGGAAGAACAGATCATACTAGGCAAAGTTGGCCGTTTATGAAGAACTATAATCCAACGGAAGAGACAAAGACACCCGATTTGATTGGTAACCTAGTAATTTCATGGACGCAAACACCTTCTTCTTTAATATTTATAAGCTGTATGTATATATATACAGTATATATATGTATATAAGATGTATTATATGGTCTACTATAAGTCTCTAAACCAGCTAGCCAAGCTCTTAATATATATTGTTTGAGCTAGTTATATATGCATTATCACTTCAAGTTTTGCACATTTTTCTGTATAATTTGAAAATTGTTTATAAATAATGATGGGTAATGTTACAATAATCATCTACAACACCATAATTAATATCAGAAAAAAGCTAGGAGGTATTAATATATTATGGGTTTTAGTTAGGTTGAAGGGCTTTGTCATGCGTGCAATGCTAAAGAATACAGATGAAGTAGAGAGAGAAATAAGGATGGTGCCCAGAGGACTCTATATCCATAATTTTTAAGGTGCAAGTTGCTGAAAAGAGCCAGTCCTTGATAGTGATAGAACTCCACCAGTTGTGGACAATATTCTAAATGCAGATGAGTACAGAACTCCAGAGACTACGCACCCAGAAAAATCTTCAATATTTAGGTACTTAAGAAATTACAAATTAAAAAAAACATACTTTGTATATACACATGCATGGCTGCTATGAAACACAGGATATTTTACTTCGGAGATGGAATAACTATGAAGGCAGACAGTGGCAAGACCACATTCCATAGTTTCAAGTTTTATATATGGACTGAGCATTGTGATCATCCCCCATATTGCTTTTTTCTGGGTATGATATAGGATTCTAGTGATGTGGTTTGCATAAAGTACTGAGAGTGAAGCCAAGAGTTATATTCCCACTCAATCAAAAGAAAAGGCCAAGACTGTATGGCATGACTTTGCCAATCCGTGAACTTTCGTCTTCTTCGTGAACATGATCCAGTCCAACCCCACAAGCTAGAAAGAATCCACAGTTAATTTTGATATGATTAATTGTAAATATCACTTAACTCGCATGGAATAAGTCAAATCATTAGGTAACTCTCCTGGACCTAAGTCAACCCATCACTTAACCCCTTCCCTTCAAAACTAACATTGTTAGACAAATCTTGTTTAAATGATGACATGGCGGGCATACAATAAGCAATGTATTAGTACCACGTCAAAAAATAAAATTAATTCAAATCAAATAAAAATATTTTTTAAAAATAAAAAATTGACATAAAAATACAATTTTTTATTTTATTTGACTTCCTATTACAAGTCTAATTTTTAACCTATATGTGAAAAGATTAATAATATTTTGTCTCTTGCGAGTTAAAAAATGACCTTGATGGAAAATTAAATAAAATAATAATTTATTTTATTTTAGGACATATATCTTATTTCGTAATATTATTTTATTTTATATATTAATTAATTTTATCATCACTCGTTAGTCAGTTAAACCTATCATGTTATCACTTAAATGTATTCGCCTAGAGGTGTTAGTTTTGAAGGTAGTTAAGTTATGTTTTCTAGAGATTCAGGAGGTTAAGTGATGATTTGAATAATTTCAAGGGAGCTAAGTGTGGCCAATTTAATAATATAGTAAATATGTCTCTAATATATATATTATTTTATATGATCAATATTTACCTTGAATTCTTAAAACATAGGTAACATTGATTTGTATATATAATAATATAATTTATTTAAATAAAATTTAAAAAATTTTGATTATTGAGCTACCAAATCAAATCAAACTTCCACAAAAATAATTCGTTTGGTATAGTTCAATTTGGTCAAGTATAAGTCTTGTCCACTATATGTCGAAGTCAGATTTATATATTTTTTCCTTTCTACTTTATCAATAGTATAACCATGTTCGTAGACCGTATCAATACTTAGTTCTAAAATTTTCATGTCTTTTATTGTCATTTCCATTAATATTTTTTGGGCCACATCATCCCTTTGCATTCTAAAATAATAAAATATGTAAGATAAGAAAATTGTATAGTCTGGCATTTGAGGGATTTCTTCTCAATTGATATTATTGCATGTACCTATTAGTATTATTAGAGATTTGATCTTCAAGGATTGTAGTCAATATATATCATAAGTTCGTACTATACTTATGCTCGTCCCTCTTATTTTTTGAACATGATTACTATTTTGTTTAGTAACCGAACACTCTCTCCCATGCAATAGTGCATATTAATTCATGATTTTCCGAACAAACAAAATAATTGTCTTAAGTACCTGCTATCACTCATCAATTTCTTTCATCGGCAACATGTTTTGACTACATCAACAAAAACACCACAAAAACATTGTCTTTCTATCCCTCATATGTACTTAAGCATCACTGTTCCAACCAACCTCTAACATCAAAACAAACATATCTAACAGTAGAAGAAAGAGTACCTGCCATCGTTGGCTGGCTGGTGCTGCCGACCTACCACGCTTTCTCTTCCGTCGTCGCTCTGCTTCTTAGAGAGGGTAAAGAGAGAGTTGCCTACGTTTTCTTTCCTTTCTGGGGAGGTGTGGGAGGTCCAAGATGGATGGGTCGGGTTATTTATTTAATAATTAATTGTCGACTCCCTTGGGTCGGTTATTTAATTATCGGCTTAGGCGCTCCTCGTCACCCACCCAAAATTTTTTGATTCAAGTGCACTCACGTTGGATTCGGGTTTAGGAGTGGTTTGAACTTCTATCAAGTATTATTATCAATTTTATGTGGGATTATTATAGAGTCTCTAAAATAGTGAAAAAATCGGAGTTAGTTGTAAAAATAAAGGAAAAATTTTATTATAATGACAAAATTGAAGAAAAAAACTTAAGTCAAAACTGTAAAAAAAAACAAAATTTTTTTTTTATGGCGGCAATTGGCCAGCATACTGCCCTTAATTGGAGGGTGGCCGACTAGCAGGCTGCCCTTGGTTGGAGGGTGGCCGGTTTTGGCCGCCCAAAGTTAGGGCAGCTAGCCTCAGGCTAAAGGTAGTAAGATCTGGCAAACCCTCGGCCTAAGTGGCTAGATCTAGCCACCCCTCACCACCCCAAGACCACGGGCAGCTTGTTGTAGTTGCCTTGTTTAAAAAAACAAAATTTTATTTTAATTTGGGGTTTTTACTTTTTAAATGCGGGTATTTTATATCGTTCATATTTTCCCTCTTTTTGATAATTAAGTATAATTTTCCCACAACGTGTTCCATTTTTTATAAAAAACTCCAAATATAACTATGTCCATTGAAAAATGAGGTTGACTATTATAAAACTTTCCAAGTTTTATATGATTTTGGTTCAAGGTCTTTAAATTATCAAACAAAACTAGATATACTTTTGTTCAATTACTTTCCATGCTTGAGGTGCAAGTGTAACTGGTTCAAGGGCTTTGTAATGTGTCAATATGGAGATGTGAGGGCTAAAGAACTCTATATCCATCACCATTTTAAAAGCTGAAAGTTGATAGTAATTTATAGAACTCCACCATTTTACACATTGGTATGGTATACATATTTGACATTGAAGATGGATCGATAACCGCCAAGGAGGAGACATAAGTGGTCAAGACAATACAACGTTAATTAACGCTAAGGTTAATGAATCTGGCCTTTGGGATCATCACCCACATTTGTATTTTTGTGAGTATGATATATGTTTTTGTATAAAATGGTGTGAATAATAGAAGAGAGTGAAGCCAAAGAGTAAAATATTTCCCAGATCAATATCTTCTTATTTTTTCATTGAATATTCTACGGATCACTACAAGGAAAATCAACACAAGTAACTTATTTTAAGTAACCTCTGATTAAGGCGCTACGCATATTAATGATATCTCTTGTAGCGATTTAAAACCAAACGCTATATAGGTGTAAAACATATGTAGCGATTAAAGTGCGAGTGCTACATAATTAATTGTCATTTGTAGCGTCCACTTAGAGGATCAATATAAAGGTGTTGAATTTAAAAAATAATATAAAGGTGTTGAATCTGAAAGCCAGCTCAAAGAATAAGATTTTCTTATTAACTTATATATAAGTCGCAAACAGTATCAGCAATCATAAGATAAACCCAACAAAATGACCTTTAATGAATCATCTCAAAGTCTTATCTCAACAACTTAGACATTTCTTGCATTAGCAATTAAAGTGGAAAGTTTACTAACTTTTGAAAATCTATAAGGGCCGCCACGGCCAAGTTCACATCGAAGATTGTGGATATGATGAAACCAAGAGGGGAGGGTCTCTTCAAAAACTAGAGCGGTCTAACTATTATCTCTACGGTTCTTACTTCTTATGAAATTTGTAATGCTTTCTACTGTTCTAATGATATGGATCTAGAGAAAAATCAATTGGTGTTTAGTGAAAAAAAGTTGGATTAGTTTCTTTATTAAATCCTACTAAAGAAGACGCCCATGCATGGCTTGCAAGCAGTCCCAATTCTTATTATGTTTTATCTAACTTGAAACAACTATTCTGTGACATATCAATACATGCAATGGCTTTTACTGTGATTGGTTATCCCCAAAGAAAATGAATAAACTAAAGATGTTGACAAAAGCTTGGACTGGATGGTATAATAGATTCTCTTTTCACTTGTTTTCTCGAGTATGAATAAAAATAAGAGCCTTAAACATTGGTCATATGTATTAGTTTGCATGCAAATATAAATGATTGTTGCATGAGAAAAAATGTACATGATTAATTTTTTTATATTATGCATTAGTGTAAATTTTGTTAAGAACATTTTTATTGATAAAGTAAAATGAATGTGTGCTTATTGGCTTATTTTGTGATGCAATTTTTGTTACAAATTTAGTACTTGTCAAGCAATTTTGTAATAAATATTACCATGCAATTAGTCAATCATTAGTCATCGTAGTTTTGTGCTGGTTTTTAAACAAAAATGGTTTGTGAATACACCAAACTCTTTTTTCTTGTGTTGAAGCATCCTTTGTTTTTTGGATAATGGCCTTATTTTGTATTGAATTTCTTGTAGTTGCTGTGAGAAAGGAGATCTGATGAGACTGATCGAGAAACTGGACGTAGTAAGCAAATAATGGTTCGTGCTTATTTTTGTGAATACACCAAACTCGATTATAGTGTTGCTTATAATATATCTACTAAAACTCCATGCTTTTTATGTTACAATGTTCATGCTACCACTCTTCATTCAGTGATGGACAATCATCTAATCAATTGGAGGTGCTATATAATGTATAACGACCTAGCTCAAAGTGTAACGTAATGGACTTAAGTCATCCCTTTAAAAGTAGTTAACAAGTTAAAGATCTATAATATATTCAAACTTATAAATTTGATCTTGTCCCAATAAGTTATTAAATGTGAGACTAAATTAAGTATAATCTGCCCACCTAATAAAATTTCATCCCCGAAATTTCTATACTTACCCATTGCTAACTCCAGCCTACGACCTTCTTTGCCCGTAACCAGAAACCTTGCCAATATCCTTAAATCTAACACAAAACCATAAGGCTTTGATATCATTTGTAACGATTCAACCCAAAGATGTATAGTCTATTTCCACTTAAAAATATGATTTTATCTTAGTAGATATTAGATGTGAGGCTAAATTGAGAGATCTCACATAATAAGTAAATTTGGTTAAAACTCAACACGTCGAAGAGATGGAAGCAATGGTTGTAATGGATTCTTATAAGAAAAACCTTAATTATCTAAAATCTCAACTTGCTTATGTCAGTTAGTTGGGTCCATCAAATATCTAATTGTAATAATATTTGTGTTTGAGATGGATGTAGACTTAATTTTTCAAAATATTGTTTCTAATTTCATGTTTGTATTTGAGATCTTTTAATTATAAAAAATATCGTTTTATGTTGATATTTAGTTATGGGATTTTATATTGATATTTAGGCGTGAGAATAATAAAATTTGGTACAATAGGAATGTGTAAATAAAATTTGACATTTGCAGAGTCCCTTGTGTTGCACTCATTTTGTCGCTTCAAGTACTATAAGTAGTGTCCGCCTCATCCTTTTGCAGCACCTTTTAGTCGCGGAAAAAATTCCTTTGTAGCCGAATTCGACACAACGAATTTAAAATTAAGATTTATATGATTATAAATGACAAAATTTTTACAACCAAATGTCCTTTCTAACACGAACCCTCCACTTGTTATTTGAAATTAGGACTCATAATGTACAAACATTAGCAGAATTAATCCCTAATCAACGTCGAGGAAAAGAAACCAAGAATTATACATGGCATGACTAATTTGCCAATCCGTGAACTTTCATCTTCTCCATGCACATGACATCCAATACCGGGTTTTAAATGGCTTTTTTACCCCTTTTCATGGGAAAAATAATTTTTAAGACTTACCAATTTTTATAGAAAAAAGTTATACTCAATTTTTAATTAGAAATGTATAAAAGAATTTTTATTAAAAAAAGAGCTTCTAAAGAAATAATCGGTGGCATGCATATCAATAGAATTTAAATTAGAACCCATATTGGCCCGGCCCATCCGGCCTGTCCGGGTCTAGAAATTGTGCTCTATGAATATTGTAAAACATTAAAATTGCAAAAGAACCATTTTCAATTTCCATCATTTTCTTACATTTTTTGTCGACAGCGGGTTTGTAAAGAAGTTTTCTACCGTGATAGAAAACATATTTATTTTCTCACATTTTTTTCTCATTTACATAATCCAAATAATAATCTCTAAACAATTTCCTTACTAGCCTTACCTACCTTACATATTTTTCCCCCCAAGACAAGAATATTTATTTATAGATAACAATACATGAACACTTTTAAATTGAATTCTCAAAATGTAACAATAATTTAATCATGGCTGCTTTCATGGTTTTGGTTATAAATTTGTCGAAAGAGATAAGGAATTGTTTACCTGCATGCATGAGTTGCAACAAATTATCTGGTGAAAGTCTAATATGCATGTATAATATATCCTACCTCTTTATTATTTTTATTTTAATTAGTAAACTAGATTAATTCATAGTTTCCTACTATATGACTAATACCTGTAGCAGTCTTTGTTTACAGTTTGAAGTTGAACTCAACGTTCATGCAATATGGCTGATCATGATCAGTTAATTTATCTATTGAGTGTCAATAATAATATAGTAAAAACGTTATTTTTTACAAAAAATGACCATGCATGGCCGTTATTGAATTGATAATATTATTTTAATTTTATTTTATATTGTAAAGGCAGTTCCAAAGTTGACAATTGTTTTCACTTTTCCAAATCAATTTCACATCCAATGATATTGAAAGAAAATACCCGTTTGTTAACTTGGTTAGTTTTAACCATATTAAATAATAATAATAATAATAAGGGTATGGCTTGCATCGGAAGTTTGGCTTGCCTCAATGGTTAGGTTCGCTTTTGCCGCTCTGACTCGTTCAGTTTTCTCTGGTGGCTCGGCTCGGCTTACTTCCACAGACGATCTTGCTCCGTTCTTCGTCCAATTATTATTTGTCGCCCGTCTAGACGTCTGATTGTCACCATTCAAGTTGGTTCATTTAAATGTTGTCCACTTTCTTAGTCGTTATAAAACTCAGAAAAGAACTAGGTTATTTTAATTTGAAATGAATCTTAAATATTAAATTTAATAATATTTAAGATTCATTTTGAGTTAAAATAACCTATTTATTTTTGTGGTTTACATTTGGCAACAAAAGATATTTAGTATTTTTTCTTCGAGCTACGCAATAATATTTTTTTGGCCAACTTTATTTAATAGGAGCCCTTGGATTTCAAGAATAAGTAGATAATGAGCTTTTACTTCGAATCCTTTCTATACGACACCCAAAGTGATGATGATATTATAGAATCATATTCCAATGTCTCGTCCAAGCCTTTCTTTGGACATATATAAATGAATCAATTAGGGTTCCACGCCTCTTTCTATATACGAGATTCAAGGAACCACCCAAGAAAGCAAAACCAGCACACCAAGCCAATACCAGAAGCAATGAGCAGGATTAGTTATAAAGGACTAAAAAATAATTGGTAATTCAATATGAACGTGTTATTTTTTAAATATATTACGTATACAATATATGATAATTGTGTTGGGGACAAGAAAGAGGCTTCTGGTGTGTTTCAACCATTTCGCAAATTGCATATGTTTAAAGTTTTAAAATTTTATTTTAACCTCAAAAACTCTTCGATTAATTTTTTAGGCAAACTCTATACATTATAATAACAATAAGGTAAACCCCATGATGCACGAATCGGCCGATTCCGTGCGGAATCGGCCGATATAAATCGGATCGGCATCGCGCCGATCCGATTTCGGGGCCGACTCGGTCGGCCCCGAATCGGCCGAGTTCGGCCGATTCCGACCGATTTAACTCGGAATCGGAATCGGCCGATTTAAATCGGAATCGGTTTTTTATGAAATTACTAAAATACCCTAGGTATGATTTTTATTAAATTATTTAAGCATGGGTAAAATGGTAATTTGGATTTTAAAACCTAAAATCAAACCCGCTCCCCCCACGCCGCCGCCGCCCGTCCGCCCGCCGCCGCCCCGTTTCCGCCCTCCGCCGTGCTCCCCGACTCCGGGCTCGCCGCCGACCGGGCTACCGACCTCGCCGCCGACCTCGCAACGTCGCCGCCGACGTGTGGCCGGACCGAATCGGGCTGTGACGCACGAATCGCCGCCGACTCGCCGCCGGCTCCGGGCCGCCGACTGTTCGTCTGACCGGGCTGCCGACATCCTCCGACATCGCCGCCGCGAGACTCGCCGCCGACCGGGCGGCGGCGGCAGCGGGGGTAAAGAGTGGCATTCTCGTAATTAAAAGTTGACTCGAGTCTAACTCGAGTCAAAAATAATAATTAATTCTAAATAATTTAAAAAATCTTAAAAAATATTTAAAAATATCAGAAACTATAATACACAGAATAATATCAAAATAACATCAATACCCAATTTTAATATATTTATATTATAAATTGTCAAATTATTATATATGACCGATTAAATTAATTTGGACCGATTCAACTGAAACCGATTCTTGGCCGATTCAGACCGATTCCGATTCCGATTCCGACTCCCTGGAAAACCGATTCCGATTCCGATTCCGATTCATGCAACCATGGGTAAACCAAGTTTCAAAAACAAAGTTATTTATACTAGTTAATTTCATGTTGGCATGCACTATATTCATAAATACACTCAATCTACCATACCCTTTTTATTTAGTTATCAATTAATAATACGAGATCAAAGACACTCCCCTCCAAGAACAAGGCATCTACATTCAAGTCACCATTCTGTCAACATGGTAACTTGCAACTTTTCATTATATTAGTTCCAACTGCAGCTAGCAGCAAGGTTTGCCCACACAAATCCCCATGTACAATCCTTTCATTAGTAGAAAGAGATAGAAGAAAGCTTACTTGCTACTTAAGACTAGAAACATTCACTTCATCTACAACAATAATAAATCAAAGAACTGTTGGACAGGGATGAAACCATATAATAAACTAATTAAGTTGGCAGGTCATATTGTAGACAGATCCAACAAACAAATGTCTTGTAGCAGACAATGATATCCAAGTGTGTTCTTCGTGTTCATGTCCCATTTGTTCTTCAACACCCTTTCTCTGTCTCTCTCTTTCCAGACCAATATCATGAGGACAGCAAATTGAGCAGTTCAAGCAAAGCTTTAATGGCGGATGGTAACAAAAGACTCATCTCCTCCCTGGTCAATCGTATTCAGATATATATGTATATGCTATACGTTGCTACTTGTCGTTGATGAAACAGGCATGAGTTTATCCTATTTAAGGAATCCCATGCAATGTCATGTACATATATATATCTAGAACTAGAATTCTCTGGAAAAAAATATGTAAATTTGCAGTTATGAGAGATGATCTGTCAATATTGCTTAGTTGTGATGATCTCTTTCAATACTTATATATGGCTTCAAAAATAAAAAAAGGGAACCCAATATATGTCTATGTATATTAAATGGGCATATTCAATTTTATTGATAGTTTTTCAACAGCGGATTTTTACAGTGAGCATTAACAGTTTACACCCTTTATAATTATGCCATCGAAATGTAGATATAAAGAACCACAACGATTACAGTAATATACTAATCTTCATTTTCATTGATTTTAACATGTCATATCATTGAACAGTATTTTTTAAAAAATTTTTACTTTGTTAAATCCGCTCACTGGAATATGAATTGGGTTTTGACCTTAATGTCTCTCGTTCAATTAAAAAAAATCCTCAATCTTTTATTTTATGTGTAAAATCTTTACAAATTCTAAAGAAAATATATAAGTATTTATATCATATCAACACATCTAAATCAGGTCAGTGGACTGCCCAGCTAAGCTAATTTAATTATGAGAAGTCCATCTCTATTGTTGAAATAAAATACACGACGTGATTAACAACAACAAAAAATGTTTTTACAACTTCCATTTGGTTGACACAAAAATTTTCAAGCACTTTATATATGATGCTACGAGTATATATATGATGCTCTACTTATTTACAGAGAAAAAAACATTGTCTATATATGTTTACTATATATACAATATTTAGGTTAACCGAAGATAGCACGTTGGATGCGTGTAAACAAGTTCATATACAACAAGGTCCAAGGGATATATATATATATATATATATATATATATATATATGACTTATTTGTTTTTTTAAACAAGATAGATGACTTATGCAAGGGGATCGTTGGTTATATCCTACAATTTTTGCTAAAATTCTCTAAAATAAAGAAAAAAGTGCCTTTTATATTTCATGAATGACTCTATATTGATTAATTTTATAATTATGATTGATAATCCAAGCCAAATAATTAAAACCATGAAAATATATGATATATATTTTTTATTCTAGCCAATTTATCTAAAATAGAGAAATCATATAATTTTTATTAATTTAAAAGGTTAAAAAAGAGAGTATAAATGACTTCAAGTCAGCTTAAAGTTGGCTCTGAATCCACTTTACACAAGGTCATATATTGAATCGAGTTAAACTCTCAAAATTTTAAACTATGACTTATTTATATTTATTTTTTATTTTTCCACGCCACATAAATTCATTATTTTTCCGTTAATATTAAAATAGAAGGCTCGTTGTCCGCATGTAAATTAATATCATCAACTTGTAAATAAATATCATCAACGTGGCTTGTATGCATCTTCTTTACTATAAATTGGCTAAGAAACAATTGTTAAGTTCATATCCTATACTTTTGTTATTAAAAAATCCATTTTTTATTTTAAAAAAACCTATTTTCTATTCCAATTAATGACGGAAAACTGTCTAAGGTGGTAGGAGGCCAGCTCAACGGGCCGCAGCCCACACGTCATTGATAATTTACTAATAAGGCCCAAGAACTTTGGCCCACTTGTTAAATATCTTAAAAACCACGCACAAAATAAACAATTCTTTTACAAATGCTAGTCACTTTGACTACAACATTACTAAAAAATGACATAAAAAATTATAATTTAATCAAATTTCGCTAAATATCAACTCACATAATTATATATAGTTTCAGGCCGGCGACCCAAAAAAAAGTTCAATAAATATTATTAATTTTCGGTTTAGTATATTTATATTGAACTTTTGTAGATATTATTAGGGAGACATGGACCAAAGGCTTTGGATATTTCACATGATAATCAACTTCGTTCATTTAATTTTAGGGCCCACTATAATGCCTATTCGACTGCCTTATAAATTGAATTTACTAATAAAATAATAATAATAGGTTTAGTTAATTTTATTTACTATATTTATATAATTTTCTCTGAAAAATGCTTCAAAAAAGTCAAACTTTGGGGTATTATTTTAATGGGATGCTTTTTTCTCTAGAAATACTTAATAATATTCTCCTTTAAACCCTTTAATCAAATTTAAGGTGTTTAATTTTACTCTCATAACAAATTTAATTAAGCAATATTACATGAATTTTGTAATGTTGTGGTAGGATGGTTTGTAAATTTAGATGAGCCTATTTTGTCTAGAATAATTAAATTAACGCATGTTTTTCTTTTTGTTGGCAATTATTTACCAAAAGTTCTTGGAACAGACAATTTTTTTATATAATTATGTTTATTGTCAATTTAATTATTATTATTTTTTTAGCGAAGGTCTTGCTGATGTTAACCCAAAGGGATCTCTATAAAGCAAGGATTAACAAGCTTGTGACTTGCCACCATATGACTCATTGATAGGGAGAGTCTTCTCCACCTCTCTTCCATCCCTTCTTGTATGAGATAAGATGAAGCTATGGGAGCTGGTGCCATGCTGGGGACAGCCAACTGGCGCGGCGCATCCACCGCCGTCGTGCCCTTCCTTGCTGGAAGAAACACAAGTACTAACGCGGAGCACAACCGCCGGTCGCAGGAAGCATAGCTCGGGGGCATGGAGGCCGTCCCTTGGCGCCATTGGTGAGGATCATGCTGCGGCTTTGATCACTTCTCCGGCTGCTCGAAGGCTGGTGGCAGACAGTGATGGTCAAAAGGGTGGTGCTGCTCGTAGGAGCCGGCCGACCAGGCCAGCACCCTCTCCGCCTCATGAGTTAAACCGCCACGGGGGAGTCATGTCTGTTTAAGACTAACTCTAATCTCCGAATCTTAAATTTTAATTATAATTTAGATTATTTATTAATTTTTTCGATCTTGTTATTGAAAAAAGAGATAATAATGAACGCTGAATTGTAAGAAGACGGGTGAAATATCATTTCTACATGCATTCATGAATATATTTGACTTAAATATGTACGTATTTTGTTGTCGAAAAGACAAAATTATGGGAAAAAAGAGAATCATGTAATATTTCCATTAACCCAAAATAAAAATTGAAAGTTTATTGTGCCCTGCAGGTACGCTGGTGTTGCGGTGGTGGTTCCGGCCTTCACTCCGACGGCATTCCTCTTCTGACATGCTTATTAGATTGGGCGAGAAGACGTAGTAATCTTTGGTGAAGGGGTCGAGGAGAAGGAAGAGCATCTACTGTATATAGTTATAGCTATCTGCTCATTCTTGATTTCTTATCCGACTGTACATACTGATCAAGAACTTGGTTTCAGAAATGGTGAGAGAGCGAGTTTCAAGCTCATGTGCTCTACCCAACCTGGCCTGCTCTTGTCTGAAATCAAGTCCATGTTTCAAGTTAAAACCATGATTTCTTACACTTGATCACTCGGATATCTCATGTAATATTTCTTCATTTTCTTGTTGTTGGTCTTCTTGTTGATCATCTTCCAATTCCAAATAATTGGTGTGATATGTGGCAGCTGATAAAGACTTGATTATTGAGTAATTGACTAGTCTTATATCTCTAAAGATGAAAAGTGATGACTAATATAAATATCGTTTCTTCGGACGTTTAAAGTGATTAATTATTTTAGAATTAAGATGGTAGATTTATTTTTATGTAATATCAGAGTCAACCTACTCATTAACTCTTGTAGTATATATGTAAAAGCCCGTGAATAATAAACACCGGTAGAGTGAGTGATTGTATGGGAGAATATTGAGTAAATCCCAGATCTTTAAAACTGATTCATCGATCCTCTAAAATGACTAATTATTTTAGAATAAAACACATAAACCTATTTTCATATTGATGTAAAAGTTTTCTAGTTTTTTTAAAGATTTGTAGTTAGTACAAGAAATGGGTCACCTGCAGATTGTTAAAATACTTTAATTATAGAGGTTGGTCAATAAACTATTGGTAGTTATTACTGTTATTTGTTAAGTAATCGTTAAAAGAAAATACGATTCATCTTGGAAGCTTATCAATCCGGATCCAAAATAGTACCATGCTAGTTCAGAATCCAGGTTTATTTTCTCAATATTGCACAATCTGAGTGATTTCCCCACTAACAAAAGCTTACATATTAATATAAGATTACATGACGTGGAACTTCATTTTTGGACCAACCTGCATGACTTTCATAACCAACTTATTATTATTATTATTAATCACTATCATTATTGTATTTTTTAAACTGAAGATGGAAAATTAAAGCTACCCATAAGCATCAACTTGTAGTTTTTTAAAAAAAAAATCGGCTTGCACCTTTTAAATCTTCCCTATTTTTGCTGGCTTTTTAACAATATCCTTAGCAATGCAACATGTGCACAGCGATCAAGTCGAGCATTTTTTATCAACCAAATAGATCTTTCTCCATCTCAACCACCATATACCATCTCAACTCTTCATTCTTATTGACCTATTTTTTCCCCCACATGCGTTAATCTGACGACACAAATACCCATCTTTTATAGAAGATCAGACATCCAATTACAAGATTGGAAAATGACATGCACTTGTTTTTGTTCTCTGCCAATTTGCACTACCACAGTTCTTTGTCTCCAGACCTAGCCCAAAAACAGAGCGCATATCTGTGAGACAACAACCCTGAAATTTCTCACCAGTCCAACAGAAAAATACTTCCATACCATAAGCACAGGGTTTCCTGCGCAGTCCGTGCATGTATTACATTGGAGTTTCACATCATCTATGCGACAGCTAGCTAGTAATTGTTTATGACACTTGTAACATTCAACTACAATACACTAATATGGAAAGGTTACTGTGATAATTCAGCTTACGAATTACTGCGCTGCCCAAATGCCCATGAATAAGCAGGCGTAGGTCATGATCTAAAGGTAACAAGTTTTTCCCCCTTCATGATTCCATAATAACTCATTCTGAGTTGTATGGGGGATTAATCAGTACCCATTGACACGCCTTTGTGGAGCTCCAGAGTGGAACTCCTTGGAATCCGTCAGGCGAGAAAAGGGGATTTCTTTCCTCTGATTGCCAAAGCTATCAGCAGGTTTCACATCAGAACCAGGTGTTGAGAATGCCTGTGCTAATTCTAAGGCTGTTGCTATTCGTCCCTGGAGAGGAGCAGCTTTGCCTGGAAGATCTGGTTTCGGAGGTTCCACAGGTTTACGCCAATTCTCCGGCTCTGGTGGCCGTTGTTCCTGCTGCTGCTTGTCCGAATCTCTGTTGTTTTTCTTGTTCTCTGTTCGCCAAGTGTTCCTTTGCAAATCCGTTCTCTGCACATCAGGCCTGTAGTCTTTCCTGTCCAGCTCCCTGGGATTCTTTTGATCTGGTGGCAAGACTTCTCTCTCGCCATAGCGCACAGCTGTTCCACCAAGATTCTGCTTCTGATGGGGCCGAAATGCATCTTGTGGAGACCTTCATAAAGCAATAGAACAATTTTGTAAATAAGCCCACTGCATAGAGTAGGACAGAAACCCATCAAAATCCACAATGAGAAATTGAAAGTCCAGTAATCATTTCCAAAATGGAAACCATACGGAGAACTGTTTCCTTCATGCCAAAACAGAGTGTATGCCTTTCAGATATCTTGAGTTCAAAAGACTATATCAATTCACCTAGTTTGCTAAGAACAATGCCTTCTGTATATCCAGCAATTTTTAGCAGAAACATGTTCCACCCCTACTACCGTTGAGTGGAACTCATTAAAATGGCATAATCTTATATACGAACATCGCATTTTATCAACATAAATTTACTATCACAAAGCACAATAAATCAAGTAATATCATTGAATCACATGTGACGTGTGGATGTTTCCAAATCTGTACCTGCTGGGTGGTTGTCCACTCTTATCGAGATTGTCACCAATGGAGGGCTCAAAACCACGCTCCTTCAGGACCTAAAAAAACAAGGTTATCATAAGAAAACAATTTCTCAACCAGTAAAAAGGAAACCACACACGAACAGAAGACTCTATGAGAAACTATCAGTGATTGTGGTGCATCAATGAAACATGTGATATCAGATCTTTCTTCTTGATTACAATGTTGACTCCTAGAAATGTTTAGTCCCACACTATCAGCAACCTAGTGTCCAAAGTAATCTTCATCAATGGGGGCAACTTGCAACAAAATACTAAAGCATGCAATGCTCTCATCATCCTATAGCATACATGGCCCCAAGATTTTTTTTTTAAAAAAAAAATTGTAAAGCCTTTCAAGTGGTCCACAATAGCATGCAAAGATATCACAGTCCAATCATCAACCCCAGCAGTTATCTGCATTTGTATCTTTAAATGAAAACACATTCAAAACCATGTATAATAATATAAGGACGTATATACAGAGGATAGAGAGGGGTAAGATAAGAAATATTACCAATTCTCGTGGACGAGCACCTCCAAATAGTGTATTTCTGCAACCAAATGAATTATTAAAGAAAGCACTATGGATCTTGTGAAAGAACTGGCAATTAATTGACCAACAAGTGTATAGAAGGGATAAAATCATGGACCAATAAACTATATACTAGATTTATAATTATACGCATTCGTGAACTTGCATGTAAAGATAAAATCATTGACCAAACAAGAATGCACAAGACTTGAAATTATTCTCTCCAAAAATTCAACTGCAATTGGTTCAAAAAATCAACTGCATAAAAGTGCATATAATTTGGACCTTTTATTACCATTGACTTTTTTCTTCTTCTTTTTCTTCCACCTGATTGCCCAAAAAGGACTTGGGATATAGATCCTAAAGTAGGATCCATGTGATTACAAATGACAAAGTTTTGACAGCGAGATGCCCTTTCTATCACTATCCTCTTCTTTATTCCGGGCTTGGGACTAGCAATGCAAGAGCATTAGCAGAATTCTCTAAATGTAAACAATTAATAAAGAACAACAAATAACTGGCTACCTGGCGTATATGAACAGGATAAAACCAAAAGGCTAAGACGACAACAATTTTTAAAAATCATTCCTCCATCCATTACAAATATGTAGAAAGCACGACATCATGCAGGAAAAAGCACAGGACATTTCCTAATAGTTACCGTCAAATAAAACAATGTACTTCAAAAAGAGCAATACAATAAAACATAGTCTTATAGAATTGGGCAACAACAAACCTTCCGCTCTCCACATTTCCATCAACTTGCTCAATAGCTTGTGACCGAGGCTTTAGATGCAACTTTGGACGCTCAGCCACACGACTGACTCCTACACCAGCAGATCCCACTCTCAAAGAATTTAAATTGTCAACAACATCACTGGCAATTTCCACATGGTTTGAGCCATGTTCAGACAAAAAACCCTGAAACCCACACAAACAGGCAATATGTTATCAATAATATAATAATAAAATACCATAAATTAAGTATAGCCGAATGTACTTTATTGATTTCCTGTGCTTGCATCTCGAACTTCTCCAACGGTTTTGTCCTAGGCGGTAGCTTCAGTTTGAGTCGCTCAGACACTTCTTCAGGCAAAGGAGAAGAAAATGGTGGTTGCACCTGAAAGCTGGGAGTGTAATTCCCATTATTATCGGCAGATCGAGGCCGGACATCCAGAGTGTTTGACATTAAAGGTAAGCCCTTTTCATGGCTCTGAAAGCCTTTTCTGACGCCATAGATATCACCACTGTCTGCAACCTGGGGTACTTTGCTATAGTCATAGGTGTCAAAATTTTTCCCTTTCTGAATGGCTTCATCTTCCGTTTCGCTGTGTCTAATCACTTCAACATCTGCCACTTGAGTGTATGCCGTAGGCTTGGATTGCCATCGTCCGGATTGAATCTTATCCAAAGCACTCGCCTGCGCAAACTTGGTAACAGCATTCGGGCCAGACCAAGACGAAGGAGCCTCAAATGCAGGCACCTCCTTCCTGGTCACCCATGCATTAGGAGCAGGTAAACCCATGCTAGCAGCCTGCAAACCCATGTTACTCCCAGCAACCTGGGAGCTTAAAAGTGGTGGCTTTTCCATCGGCAAAGGGCTGGTCAGAGGTCGGCCATGAAACTTGCCAGCATCAGAATTTGCATCAGATCCACGAAAGGGCAACGACCAAGCAGAGGAGATGGCATCGTCACTTATAGTGCGACGAGGAGCTGAGCTGCCATCAAGGGGCTTCCTTTCGTCTTCGTCGAAATTCCGGCCGATATGGGGAGGATGAGATAGGAGAGCTGCCTTGTCGTCAGAATGGCGGCTGGCTCCTGACGAGCTCGGCCTAGATCGATGATCTGACTTGCCGACAGGGCTTCCCCATGGACTGGGATTTGGCCGATCAAACCCCGATCGATCAGTAGGCCTCACAACACTAAAGCGTGCATCAAACAAAAAAAATTAATAATAATAACAATAAGAAGAAGATTCATATATCAACACCATACGTGATCATCAGATCCAGAGTTCAAGAAACGTATTCAACCCAGAATTCCGAGTTCAGATCCTAACTTATTCTATCATGAATTGAATCGAAATTGACAAAAAAATATAGACGAAAGCTATCATCATACAAATAAATTAAAAAAAACCTAAACATGAAGCCTAAAAATGCATCAAAATTGCCATTTTTACACCATTTTCAATACTGAATAGGAAGATCAAAAAGCATACTTTACACTAAGAAAAAAACGATTGAACAAGCAAAGATTCAAATAAACATATAAAACAAATCAACAGATAAATTTTTTTTTCAAACACCGATTTCCACCCCCCGAAATTAACATAAAGGAGTATTAACATAAAGAAACAAAATAAAAGCAACTGAACCAACAAAGAATCAAGCGAAGAAGACGAAGGAGGAGGAGAAAGAAGCGTACACGCCGGGAGCGGAGGGGAGGGGGAGATCGGAAGGGATGGAGCCGCCATGGAAATCCTTGAGCGTCATGGTCGACCCCGACTTCTTCTTCGACATTTTCTCCGTCGCCGAGATCCTCCCTCTCGCCGCCCGGGCGGCAACGATGGACCGGCGGCGACTCCGGCGTGGCGCGAGCGGCTCTCCCAAACTCGGAATCGGGTCGATCGCTTTATCAATGTCGGTTTGGCCCAGCCATGGAAACGGGCTTCCTAATGGGCCCAAGTTGTATTGGGCTGGCCCATTTGGGAAGAGGGTGCGGGTGATCACGTCTCGACCGTTCGTTTCAATCCAACCGATCGGGCCCACAAGGTGGGTCCAATAGTTTGTCCTTAACTGAATATATATTATCCTTAATTAAAACACTAAAATTGCTATGGTGCGCTGCTTGGGCCGTTAGATCGCGATCCAACGGCCCAGATCACTTTGCCAAAAACCCTCTCCCCACCCTCCGCTGTCGTCCGGCCGAGCCCTGCAGCGGCCCACACGGCCGACCCCTGCCGCAGCCCCCCACCAGCATCCCTGGCCACCCCTTGGCAGCGGCCCCCTCCTTTGCCCTCCGCCACCTCAGTCCACCGCCCTCCCGCCCCTACACCCGGCCCGCGGCAGCAGCGGGCGGCGGAGGGTGGGGGAGGGTTTTTTTGACAAAGTGATCTGGGCCGTTGGATCGCGATCCAACGGCCCCATAACAATACTCGTTAAAACACGAAAAAGAAAGCGAATAAATGTCTTTATAATTAAATACTTTTAAGGTATTAATTAATTTACTGTCCTAAATTTATCCATAAAATTAAATTTTATTTCTACGGTAAACGTAACCTTACCCGTACGGCATCTCTACCTCTAACATTATTTTAAAAAAAGAAACCTGAGTCATAAAAAATTATAGAGATTTGTTTATGTGTAATCATTAAATATCGCAATTAAAAAAAACAAACGTTGATTACTTGCTTAATAATGTGGATTAAGGAGATTTGGTATTGGTAAAAACAGAAAAACCAGACCCGGTCCGAGTATTCCTTGCCCGTCTCCAGATATAGAAAAGAGGAGAACAAACGAAGAGTAAGACTCCCACCAGGTCTTAGGCCCAGCTCCAACCGCCGGCGACCTCCGCCACCACCTCCGCCGCACCTTCGCCGCCCGTTTTCTTCCCCATTCCTCCGATTGCGAGCTTCCACGATCCACGGCAAAGTCGGCCCCTTGGCGTTCTCTGGTGAGCTGCCGCTTCCCCCAATTCTCCTCCCGTCTTTCCAGCTAGGGTTGCATTGTTTGTGGGGGTTGGTTGGGCGTCGCTTGTGTGGAATTGGGACGATTTGGATGGTTTTTTGCTTCTTGTTCGCGGGTTCTGACGGCGGTTTGTTGTTTGTTTTAGGGTTTCGGATTTGCGCCGGTTGTGGCGGATCGGGGTGGCGGCAGGATGAGCATCGAGAGCCTTGGGGGAGGGTGAGGGGGTTTGGGTTTGGTTGGTGGTGGGCTCGGTTTCTCTTCCATGGGCGATGGGGGAGTCGCTTGTGCACCTTCGCAGCATGTCATGGAAAGATTGGCGATTTCGGACGGGTTTTGCGGAGGCGGCAATGGCGGGTTCGGCTCCAAGGGGAACCAATTGGCGGGGGAGTCGTTGCGGGAGAGGAAGATGGGTGTAGACGGCGGGGAGGGCGGGGCTGCTCCCAGGAGGTCGCTCAAGAGCGAGGTCGAGAAGGTGGGCGTGGCGTCCTCCGGCAGGTCGAGGCAGCGCCAGGTCGAGAAGGGCGAGATTTTGCTGCCGGAGGAGCTGTCGCCGAGTGACGAGATCGAGAAGGGGGAGATCTTGCCGGAGAATGGCGACGTCGTTGCGGGGAGGTGGAGGAAGGGGGAGTTGGAAAACGGCGAGTTCGACCCCGAAAAATGTCGGCAAGAGGAGGATGCAAAGGGCCGTAATTTGCACCGAGTGACTACGGACGAGCTCGAGAATGGGGAGTTCGTTCCTGATGGGTTGAGAAGAATTAGCGAAGTGGAGAGGAAGAAGGCGCTTCGGGGAGAAGAAGCTAAAGACGGATTCCTGTCGGAGAAAGTTCAGAGCTGGGAGCTGGAGAAGGGAGAGATTGCACCAGAGAGCTGCGGCCCGAATGATTACGCTTCTAGTCGCAGAAATCAGTCTTCTTCTTCCTCCAAGAGAGGAGCTCGTGAATTGTCTGCCACCAGAAGGAAGAGGTCCTCTTCTAGGTGGGATCCCTCAATCGAAAAGGAGCTCTCCAAGAGCAGCGGCTCAAAGGGAGATGAGAAGTTGGCGCCGGCCAAGAACGAGTCCAATCGCAAGTACCATGGTGAATACAACCATCCATCTGGTTCGAAATGCCGGAGGCTGTCAGTTGATGGCCATTCTTCTAGCCATTCAGAGAAGCCGCATTCACGTTTATCAGTGGAGAGGCCGTATAAGAATTCTTCTTCTTCAACCAAAGTTTCCTCATCTAGCAGGTACGAGTCTCCCAGGCACCACGATTCGTCGTCTTCTAAGGCAACCCACGATAAACATGGGAAGAGCCCAGCTTATTCTGAGCGAGAACGGTCTCCCCATGATCGAGCTAGAAAAGCTGAGCATAGAGATCGCAGCAGCCGAAGCCACCATGATCGTGGCAGCCCAGGACATTCCTTGCGGTCTCCACTTGATCGGCCTGGGCGTCACCACCGTCATGGCAGAAGTCCTGTTCACTTAGAGCGATCTCCTCTTGATAGAAATCGCGACTACAGGGAGCGTACGCCGAAGCGGTCTCCAGCTGGTTCAGGACGTGATTCGGGACGTTTGAGGACTAATGGGAAGTCTAAGGGAAGCAGTGAAGGGCTAGAAAAGCAGCACAATCGCTCTGACGAAAAGACAGGGTGGAGGGATAGCAATGGCTGTGGGAGAGACTCACATAAAAGCTCCACTTCTAGACACACTCGTAAGAATAATGACTCTTCTGAGAAGTGCATTGAAAATCAATCGCTCAGGGATAAGGATGTTCAAAATGATGTTTCTGTTTGTGCTGATGATCCTCCAGCCAAGGAGGCTGAGGATCACGAGGAGCTGCCTTCTATGGAAGAGGATATGGACATATGCAACACGCCTCCACATACCCCTGTCACTGTCGACTTAAACATGGGCAAGTGGTTTTATCTTGATTACAATGGCTTGGAACAGGGACCTTCCAAATTGGGTGATCTGAAGCAGCTGGTGGAAGAAGGAATTATTCAATCAGATCACTTAGTGAAGCACTCTGACAGCGATAGATGGGTGACTGTGGAGAATGCTGCATCGCCTATAACATCTGTTAACTACTCTACTGTTGTTTCTGACTCCGTGACACAACTTGTAACTCCTCCTGAAGCTCCTGGAAACCTTTTACTCGACTCAGGAAATTTCCAAAATTATCGTAGCCAGTATGACTATAATTCGACTGAACAAGAATATCTGGAGGATCTTCACTTTGATGAAAGGATTGAGGCTCTAATGGAAGGGCGTGTACTTGTTCCTGGACAGGAGCTTGTGACTCTTGGAGGTGGTTATACTTTCGAATTTATTAAATACATCTTTTAACGGAGTGCTTGTCTCACTGTTTATATGACTCTCTTTTTTGTATTTTTGAATTTTTGGCTATTTTGCAGAGGCTTTGAACCTTACTTTTGAGCATGTGGAATGGGAAAAGTGCGGTGCTTCTGAAGGTACTTTGTGCTTTATATTCGGCTGATTTTCTAGAGCATTAGTTTATCTAGACTTTGTTCCCATTAGACTTGGTTTGTTTGATTTTACTCATTTTGAGATGTTATTACTTCATTTGAATCATGTTTCTGTTTCTTATGAGGACTTAAGTATTGCTAAGACTAGCCATTAAATTGGGGGAAAAAATGAGTTTGGATGTGACTACATTTCCTGACTTATTTCTTACATAGCTGTTACTTTTATGTGAAAAAGGTTCCAATAATTATTTCAACATGATACAGCTGAAAGTATTTACTGAAGAAGATTTACCTAACTTTACTTTTGCTTGCGAATTTTGATGTCTGGACCAAATTTGAGAAATGTATGGCAGTCCTACTCTCCAATATATATCTCTTCATCAAATCCATGCAAGTGAACAATGTTGGTGAAAATTTCCTTTTGAAGTGAGTTGATTTTAGAGCAGACAGGCATAAATTTTTTGTTACGGACTTCCTTTTTTTGTGCAAAGAAATATATGTGCTTATCTCTGCAAATATTTATCAGATGCATATATGACGCTCAAAATTTATTGATTATTGACTTGCATATGTCAAGTAATATGTTTTAGATGCACTTATTAGACAGACCATATTCAGTGTCATTCTTGACGGATTTCATGACATCACGGTCATGCTCGAGAGTCACTTTTACAGTCAAAGAGAGCAAGATTATGGTGGAGGTGCTGTCGTCGTACCAAAGAAATCTGAAACAGTTCATGTAAATTCAGACAAGGATTTCTCTTTCCCTAACACTGGTTTCTGTGAGTGGTTTACTACTGGTCACTGGACTTGCAAGGGTGGTGATTGGAAAAGATATGATGAGGTGGCACTAGACAAAGCTTTCAGGAAAAAAGTTATTCTTAATGAAGGCTATCCACTTTGTCAAACAACAAAAACTGGTCATGAGGATCCTCGTCGGCATAGAAAAGAAGATTTGTATGTTTCTTTTCGTGGTAGAAAGCTTGATCTTCCCCTTTGGGCTTTTTCTTTGTCTGAGGAGATTAATGATGGCAATGTAGCAGTCAAATCTTGTCAGATGAAGCCATTAGCTACCAGAGTGAAAGGAACCATGCAACTAGTCGTGAAAATAAATGCATGTGTGGTGAGGGACCGTGGCTCTGCAGTAGGTGATTCACGGCATAAATCCAGGAGTAATGACCGTCAGGCTTCTTTGAAGTCAGGTGAAATCATTTTCTTCAAATACTGATGGTAAAGGATCATCTACTGAAGGTGTTTCTCAATCAAAGAGAACTCTGGAGGAAGAAATTACTCCATGTGGTAATAAGAGCAGAACCTTTATTAATATCCCTAAAGACAAAGTTCGTAAGATGAATGAATTGGAGTTAAAATTGGGTGATTGGTTCTACCTAGATGGTGCTGGTCATGAGCATGGACCAAAATCATTCTCAGAGCTTCAGGTTTTAGCAGCAAAGGGCACCATTGAAATGAGTAGTAGTGTATTCAGGAAAGTTGATAACTTATGGGTTCCAATTTCTAATGTGGTTGCAACTTCTAGGAGTGCCAAATCTCGAGAAGGAAAGCTGTGCTCTGTTGGGACATCATCAACAAGTTCATTCAACAACATGCATCCTCAATTTGTTGGTTACATGAGGGGTAAACTTCATGAGCTAGTGATGAAATCTTTCAGAAGTAGAGAGTTTGCTGCAGCCATAAATGAGGTTTTAGACCCATGGATTGCTGCTAAGCAACCAAAGAAGGAGATTGACAGACAGTTTGCTTTTAACAACTCTCTTCCAAAAGGTACATTCTGTGTCTGAATTAATTTGCCTTAATATGAAATTTAAGGTGTGGATTTGTTTTGCACTAGCATGCTCAATGGTTGGTATTCTTATCTTTTGCTCTCATTTATTTTTTTATTCTGAATGCAGATGAGGGTTATGCTCGCTTTGGTAGACGGGCTCGCTTCATGTCAGATGGTTTTGAAGAACCTGATGATTTTGAGGAAGACCCATTGCTGAGTCAGAAAGATCATACGTTTGAGGATTTATTCCCAGAAATTCCTCACAATCAAGATAGTGACAATGGCTCGGATGGCTGGGGCTTACTGAATTGTCATGTATTAGCTAGGGTTTTTCATTTTCTGAGAACTGATTTCAAGTCACTTGCCTTTTCTGCTGGTACCTGTAGATTTTGGAACAGTGCTGTAAAGGCCTACAGGAGTGTGTCTAGGCATGTTGATTTTTCATTTGTTGGTCCGGCCTGTACTGATGCAATCTTCAACACTATATTGGTGGGCTGGATTCTTTTTCTCTCTCCTAATCTCTTGCTATTTCATATTTTGACTATTTAGATTTGACTAATGCGCTGAAAGCTTTAACCAAAAGCTTCTTCTTTACTTTTTTTTTTTGATATTTGAAAAGATTTGTTTTTGCTAAGGCTTTTTCTCCAGTAGTTTATAAAATAATTTTTCGTTTAATAAGTATTCATTTCCTGCTTCCCATCACAATTTGAGTTTCGGTTTCTTTTTACCAATTTGGATGATGTGGTTGTATTCTTGTAACTAGTTGATTCTTAAACCTGAGTTCACTTTTGAATGTTGAACTTTGTTGTCAAGTCTAAGTTCAATATCATTATTATTGATCAGGCATTAGTTTTCCGTGAAGATTTTCTAGTTTTATTTAAATGAATGACCTGTGACTTCATGGAGGAAATGGATATCCAGCATTTGTCTGGAGATCGATATCACATTGTAGTGCACAAAAGTAATGAATAACAATTACGAATAAACAAACTCGTGCTTATTACATTAAGTTTCCAATGGCATTTAGGACCATCTGTATTTCCTTGCAAGGATTCTTTTTCCATCATTTTTATTTCTAGTAATATCTCACAAGTATGCTTTTTGACTTTATTTTTCCCCCTTAAATTCACCTTTGCAGCTTGGTTATGATAAATCAAAGGTCAAATCAATCTCTTTACGGGGATGCTCCAATATAAATTTTACTGCAGTGGAGGATATTCTCAAATCATTCCCCTCTATAGAATCTATAGACATACGAGAAAGTGGCCATTTGGGAGAATTGAGTGCTTCCTACAAGGAAGTGAACTGGATTGGAGGCAGGCGTCCTGTGGATACAAATCCAGAAGATTCATACACTAAAATAAGGAGTCTTAAACAGGTGACTGAGAGAAGCTACATAAACTCGAGGGCAAACTGGGAATATGGCAGTCATGTCTATGATCCAGCAAATAAAATCAATCCCCTGTCTGATAGAAAGAATTTTGGCGGCCAACTCAATTCAGCGAACTCCTTACAACCGTAGAAAGTTGTTTGGTGCCAGAAAGGCTTCGGCAGTTCTGTCGAGAGATGCTCATTTGAGAAGGTGGCTTAACCAGAAATCTGAGAACAGATACAAGAAAATGGAGGAATATCTGGCTTCATATTTGAAAGACATCATGAAGAAGAATACTTGTGATTTTTTTGTTCCAAAGGTGTTATCCTTTCTCGAAAACCTTTGCACTGTTGTTTATTTTTCAGTAATTACTTTAGATGATATTTTCCCTCCACCAGTTGGATTTTTCTTCTTTATTATTAACATACTTGGAGTTTTTCACCATTCAGGTGGCTGAAATTGAAGATAAGATGAAGAATGGCTGTTATACTGGTCATGGATTGAGTTCTATCAAAGAAGATATAAGCAAAATGTGTCGTGCTGCATTCAGGTAAGTTTCCACTATTTATGTTTTAGGCCAAATTTAGCAATGCCAAGTCTGCTTGTTCTTTCAAACAAATTTTCTTTTCATGGGCAAATAAAAGAGAGCCCTAGAGTTAACTGAACAAAAACCTTTTTTAACTTTTAATACATGATGGGGTGGGCAAATGCGTAGAAAGATGGGAGTGATTGTTTTTAACATGAGGATACAAAATATAAAGGAAACTATAATTACGTTACACATCAAAACTCATTTTAAGATTGGTCAAACTGTTGAAGCACATTTGACAATGTATTTCTTTGTTACTTTAATGTCATTATGCGTGTTCATAATGATCTGTGTCTGTGAGTTCAACACTAATATGATCTCCAATTATTTGTTTGATTTTGTTGATTTTAGCTCTGATGTTATTTTCTTATATCATTTAGGACAAAAAACCATGGTGACAAGGGGGAAATGAATCGAATGATCATGCTTTTCATTAAACTGATCCGGAGTCTGGATAATCCGCCAAGGATATCTTCTTCTTGTCCAAGGGATGAAGTGGAGGGTGTCTCTGGTCCGACAGTCTCCACGTATAAGAAGAAACTTGGGAAGGCAACTAGTGAAAAGAAAGGGTTGAGAAGTAATGGTTCGATTTATGGTGATGGTAGCACAGAAAATGTCGAGCGTGCTTCAGACCGTGAAATTAAACGGCGTCTAAATAAGTTGAACAGGAGAACTTTGGATTCTGAGAGTGAAACTTCTGATGATCTGGACCCCTCTGAGGAAGATAGTAATGGGGCTGATGGAGATGGCACCAATTCAGATACTGAGAGTGATATAGACTTCCATTCTGTAGGTGTAAATGAAGACGCTGGTGAAGGATTTTCTTTTGTGGTAGATGGACCAATGGATTCCATGGCAGATGAACGTGAATGGGGAGCACGTATGACCAAAGCTAGTCTTGTCCCTCCAGTTACTCGCAAATATGAGGTCATTGATAGATATGTCATTACTGCAGATGCGGAAGAGGTGCAACGGAAAATGAAGGTTTCTTTACCTGATGATTATGCTGATAGGTTAAAGGCCCAAAAAGACAGTGATGAGCCTGATCCCGACTTTGTTGAAGTGAAAGAATATAAACCTCGAAAGAAGCTTGGAGATGAAGTTTTGGAGCAGGAAGTTTATGGAATCGATCCTTACACACATAACCTTCTTCTTGATTCCGTACCAGAAGAAATGCCTGATTGGACATTTTCAGAGAAGCATATGTTCATTGAAGAGTTGGTTCTACGTGTATTGAATAAGCAAGTAAGGCACTTTACTGACACAGGAAGCACACCTATGACTTACCCATTGCGGCCTGTTCTTGAAGAAATTCAGAGAACAGCCGAGGATGATGGTAATAAGCGTATCACGAAATTGTGCCAGATCATTTTAAAAGCAATACGGAGTCGGCCAGAAGACCACTATGTGGCTTATAGAAAAGTAAGCATTATTCACTTACGAAGTCAACTCATTTCTGTTTTCTTAGTTTTGATTGTGGGGTTGGCTTTTGTGTTAACAGTCCCTTATGTGTATGTGTTATTCTAAAATAGGGCCTTGGAGTGGTTTGTGATAAAGAAGGTGGCTTCAAGGAAGATGATTTTGTTGTGGAGTTTTTGGGTGAGGTATGGAAATATACTCTCTGTATGTCTTATCTCATCTTCTTATCATGTCTCCTGCAGTTTGTAGCTAAGTGATAATGATTATGTGCCACTTATTTTATCAGGTCTACCCCACTTGGAGGTGGTTTGAAAAGCAAGATGGAATCCGCTCTCTGCAAAAGAACAAAGAAGATCCGGCCCCTGAGTTTTACAATATATACTTGGAAAGGCCAAAGGTAATTTATCTTAGTCTGACTTCCCTTACCATATTTTGGTGATGATCATTTCAATTCTTTTCTGGATAACTTATTTGAAATGTTAGTTGTTTATCACCAGGGTGATAAAGATGGGTATGATTTAGTTGTTGTTGATGCAATGCACAAGGCAAATTATGCAAGCAGAATATGTCATTCGTGTAGACCTAACTGTGAAGCAAAGTAGGTTATCGAATTTTACTTTGTTTGGCATTGCCATCTTTTTGTGTTTTGTTGCTAATTGATTCACCTCTCTACAGAGTCACTGCAGTAAATGGTCAGTACCAGATTGGAATCTATGCTATACGTCCTATTGCTTTTGGTGAAGAAATAACTTTTGATTATAATTCGGTGACCGAGGTTCGCTTTCTATTACGATTAGTATTATTTTTTCTCTGCTGTTAGGTTGAGTCTCTGGTATAATATTTCTGTTGGGTTACTGCTATTGTTGCTGCAGAGCAAGGAAGAATATGAAGCTTCTGTTTGTCTTTGTGGAAGTCAAGTCTGCAGGGGTAGTTATTTGAACCTGACAGGAGATGGGGCTTTCCAGAAGGTATCAAATGATTAGTCATGAACTATGCCTTCTAAGATGAAAAATGGCTTGGCTTGAGGGCACATTAACGCCCAGAAAGCTCACGTGTTAGTTGAAAATACTATTTGCTGAAATATTATTCTGTTGCTTCAGGTGATGAAAGAATGTCATGGAATTCTTGACCGCCACCAACTGATGTTGGAGGCATGTGAATTAAATTATGTAACAGAAGATGATTACTTGGATTTACGGCGGGCCAGTTTAGGCAGTTGCTTGCTTTCTGGATTACCGGATTGGGTAATTGCTTATTCAGCGCGCATGGTATGTATTTTCCCTTTTTTCTTCCTTCATTAATACGTGGCTGTCATTTCTTGACTGACAATATTGTTTTCGCTTTTCATAAAGGTGCGGTTCATTAATTTTGAAAGAACGAAAGCTGCCTGACGAGATTCTGGCTTACAATTTGGAAGAGAAAAGGAAATTGTACTTAGATGTATCCCTTGAGGTTGAAACGAATGAAGCTGAGATTCAGGTTACAGATATGCTCTCTCTGTCCATTCTTCCTTCCATGTATCCCTTCGATTGCTTAACAGATTGTGATAGTGTTAGGTTTTAATTCTGGAGATTCTGTCTCACTCTTCTTTAGTTCCACCTCTGCTTCCTTTTCTTAATGTTTATTTGACTGGTAAACAGGCCGAGGGTGTGTATAATCAGAGGCTTCAAAATTTGGCCATTACCCTTGATAAGGTATTAAGCTCAGATTTTACATTTTGCAGTGCTTTGTCTAAGCATTGCGCTATGTCTTCGTTATATAACTAGTTGCCACTGGCTGACGTGGTGCAGGTCAGATATGTTTTGAGATCTGTCTATGGAGATGCAAGAAAAGCACCTCCACCTCTGGAAAAGCTTTCTCCCG
>JAURVB010006136.1:0-23028 GCA_033002965.1 Piper betle | reverse complement strand
TTGCTTGACAAGATCATGGTTACATAAATGTGAATAGGAATCGAAATTGATTTTCTAAGGGAGTCAAATTTAGAATCGGAATCGGTTTAAATCAGACAGAAATCAATTCAGATTCAAGGTTCAAATCGATCATATATAATAATTTAACAACTCATAACATAAATATATAAAAATTAGATATTGATGTCATTTTGATATTATTGTATGTGTTATATTTTATGATATTTTTTAATACTTTTTAGATTTTTTTAAATTATTTAGAGTTAGTTATTATTTTTGACTCGAGTCAGACAAGAATCAAGTTTTAATTACGAGAATGCCACTAAGTTTTATTTCTTTCCGTCGTCGCCTTTCTCTCCCGTCGCCGCCGCCATTGCTGCCGCCCCCCCTCCCCCAGACCCGCCCGGCCCTGCGCCCGCCGCGGCCCGCCCCCTCCCCCAAGACCCGCCCCACCCCCCTCCCCCAGACCCGCCCCGCCCCATCCTCGCCCGCCCCGCCCCACCCTCGCCCACCGCGCCTCGCCTTGCGCCCGCCACGCCCTGCCTCCCCCGCCAGCCGCGCTCTGTCCCTCCCCGCCGCCGCCGCCGCCCCACCCTGCCGCACCTCACCCCCTGCGCCCGGAATCGGCCAATTTGGGCCAATTCCGAATTGGCTCAAATTGGTCGGAATCGGCTCGAATCGACCGATTCACGGACCGATTCGGATGAAAACAGATTCAATGGGTTTTTTAATTAGTTTTCATCCGATCAGAGTGGAATCGGCCGATTCCGATTCGGAATCGGCGATTCATACAACACTGGATAAGATTGGTCTTTTTTTTTACTTAATAACTTAAAGTGTAAATTATTGAGTTTAAGTTATATTTTTAAAAATAATTAATTAAATTAAAGATCTATATTTTATTTTTATTAATAAATATATTTTTGCCTAAATAAGTATTATATATAGGATTAAAATGAAAGATCTCTTTATTTATCCACCCTAAAAAATTTTGCTTTCAAAATTTCTACGCTTATGCTGTTATTAATACCAACCTACATCCTTCTTTACCTCGTAACCAATAATCTAACAAATATCTTCGGTGTAGCCTATCATATAATATTAAATCAAGTTATTTTGATATCATATGTAATAATCCAACTCAGAGTATAAACTAAGGGTCTAAGTCATATGTTAAAATATGAAACAAATAAATGCTGATCTTACTTCAACAAATATTAAATATGAAACAAAATTGAAAAATAATCGGTTCTTTTAGATTGTAGTATCCAATAATACAAGATCATTATTTACAAGCCCCTTCAAGTGAGCCCTTTATAAGTCGCGTGATAATAAAAGGTCATCTTTATATTTCATTGAAGGGAAGATAAGAGAGGTGAGAGAATTTAAAGAAATCACTCTTCATTAGAGGGCTCACAGGAGGCTCATTTAAAAGAGACACATACGATTTTTTTCCAAATGTGCAAGCCCTTCCTAATCAACGATTATTTCCTCCCTCTCACACTTGATATTAATTTTGGAATCGTTGATCGGTGATAGACACAGACCACTTGATAATAGTGAACCATTTACATTAGAGCTCCTAAAGTTCTCTTATAATTACTTTGAGTTATCATCCATCATTTTTTTAACGAAATAAAAAAATAACACGTTAATAAAAAATAAAAGATTCAACTAATTAAAATATAATAAAAATAAAATCACTGTAGCAACATTCATATAATATCGCGATCAAAGTAGTAGTGTCATGGATATGTTCCAGAATTATTTAAGCTTTCCATCAACTCAACCCCATATAGCATCAAATATTTCCAACATGGAAAGACGTGAAGTAAAAGCAAGTTCGCTTGACTTCGTTTCTTTCCTGTCATGTGAATGAAATTCCATTTTTTGACATTAATAAGACGTGTGGAAAAAATATGGCATCTTCAATAGTTCTTTGTTAATTGTCTTTTTCCGTAACGCGAGGGGCACTCCATGCATGCACTCCATCAGTCGGTGCTCTGGCCTTGTAGTATATAGGAAATATCTAACTAAAATTACAATATAGGAAATATCTAACTAATAATTTATAACTTAACCAGACTTAAGGCAGAGCCCATTCCCTTCTTAATCAAAATGAGAGCCTCTTGAATTTAAAAAAAGTATTTGAGATGGAGAAGTATGTTATAACATAGCATGCCTTAAGGGATCCATTAAGTTGGCATGAAAAAAGATGTAAAGCATTTGAAATTTTATTAATTATAATTTACAAAGAGTTAATTATGATATAAATATGAAACATAAAATTTCTTTATAAAAATCATCTTTTTTCTTGTGTTTTTTATAAGAAATTATGTTTTTTGAAATTTTAAAGGGGACTACTTGGTGAAAATCTTACTTGTATCTTGTTACAAAATATTTAAAAATAGATAACTTTTTAATAAAAAATTAATACTTTCACCATAAATTAATATATATATCTTATAGGTTTTCTTTTCTTTCATATCAACTAAATAAAGCCTTTAAAAAAACAACTTATTTTGAAAGATCAAATATTTTTAGCTAGAATAATTACACCAAAATTATTTATTATTCCGTGGTTGAGATGTCAAGCAAATCTAAGCTCAGTTGGGTAGCATGGAATAACTATAAAAAAAATTAATATCAACTAAGTTTGTTTGAATTGTTCAGAAAAGACGATGTTTTGTTATAACTAAACGGTAAAGCAGAAAAAAATAGTTTTATTCTTAAGCTACGTTCTTTTTATAATAACTAATTATATCACTTTCAAACTTTTATCATTTATAATCACATCGATCATAACTTAAAAGCCCACGTTCATCCCACTCTATATATAACAATCAAATCACAATTCACTCATCTTAAAATATCCATCGTTGGAATTTTTTGTTGGCCTACAGGCCAAGTCCAAATACGTTATAGTCCACCTCGTGATTATCCAATATCTATAATCCCGAGTTCACTTGAATATTATTTCTAACAATCTAGTCCAACTGCAAACTGATGGACCGATAGCGTCCAAAGATAAATATATAGGTCTTTCATTTTATTTGGCCTTTATATACAACTTAAAGTCAGATTTTTATTTTTATCCTAAAACTTCTTGAGTCAATTCCACCCCATGACTTAATTTCGAGGTAAACTTTGTAAAGGAATTCCTACTAACAGATCACAGATTTTGTAATTGATTCCCCGAATCAAGAAAAAATTATTAAAAGTTTAGCTAAATTAATATTTTAAATAATATAAATCATATATTTATCAATTTCAAGTATTAAAAGAGCAACATATACTAAATATTGGTTGAATTGAGAAAATAAGATAAATGACTCCGAGTAAGAGTGCCCGCTCAAAGTCGACTGTACTATAAGTTTCATAGTGTACTAGCCAAATTTGAGTATTTAATTTTAACATTATGCTTATACTTTATAAAATCATTAATTAACCTTTCTCAAATGCAATTGGTTCTTATACCACACGTTCAACACAATTCAGTACAGAAAAAAAAATCTATCCCCACGGTTCAAAACCGTGGAAAAATCCATGCAAACCGTGGCGATAAGCATTTCTACGGTTTTAACCGTGGAGATGCTGGAGTGGCAAAAGCCACGTAGGCATAGGGTTCTCTCCACGGTTTTACGTGATCCGTGGATAAACTTCCTAAAATTCATGCGAATTGGATGGCGTGTCCTAAAATCTCTTTCCCTTTCTTAGTATGATGATTTAGCTTTTGTTGTAAATTTCGCATTGTAGTAAACCTACGTCATCATAGATATGTTGTCTGCAGGGTCACAATGGTTCAAAGAATATGTGAACAGGGGCCTTTTACTTCAAGCACAATAGGAAGTTAGTCTGAACCTTAGTATCTGCTTCTGGTGCTCTCACTGTTATGTTATGGCATCAATCGTACTTGGATGTTAAATGCTGGTGAGTCCTTGTATTTAGTCTCCTAGCTCTTCCCTGTAAATATGGTTGAAACAAATTGAAAATTAGTTGGGAAATGAACTTGGAATTTCTGGATATGATGTAAGTAAGAGCCGTTGACAAGAAGATGCCCAACAGATATCGATGACTACCATCATGTTCTTCTAATTTGCAACATCGCAAACATGTGTAGTAGCTATATTCACATGCCACCAAGCATCTCTCTGGTGTCTATCTTGATTTTGTACTTGGCATTTTACAAAAAATTGCGGGCATGCATGTCTGGATGCAGGGCGCTCTGAACAGTGGGCTGGTCAATTTCTTTGTTGTATGGTATGCAGGTCTGAAGAAAAAAGGGCCCTGTCTTTGTTGCATCACTCTCCCCTTTGGGGCTATTGCTTGCCACCATCTTGGAGATGGTCCTGTTTGGCAACTATGTACATGGGGGAGGTATCTTGATGTGTAATAGAAAATATGTTCATTAGTATTCATGTTTTTAACCAAAGACTAATGTTTAGTTGTGGGTAACATTTATCTCTACATAATTTTGCAGCATCTTTGGATCAATTTTGATAGTTGTGGGTAACATTTATCTCTACCCAAGAGGCAAGGAAGAAAACAACTAGTTGGACAGCAATGTCTCTGCTACTTCAGTTCTCATGCCTCACCAACTTCAATCTTTCTGTTCTTTCCATTTTCCTGTCCTTTCACTCTGATGCTAATTCACAAATAAAACCAAGGGAAAGAGTTTGGTCCCTGTTGATTGCAATGGGAGCGTTTAAATGATAGAAACCTTTATTTCTTTGTTACCCTCCAGACGAGAAAATAGATAAAATTGTGATTGTCATTTGGAGTAGGTGATAGTACTTTTTTATTGCATTTTGAGCAAGAAAAGGTCAGTTTTTTCGAGTGCGAGAATAATAGGGGGAAATTTGTGATTTTTTAAAATAAAAATGCATTGTATTTTTCCTACTCATTCTTCTTATGAAGTATATTAAATTTATGCTCTTTTTAGAGGGTTAATCAATTAAAAATTATCTTATATTTTCCATTGTTTAATTGTTTCATGTTTATTGGGAGTTTAATTAGTGGTATGCCTATAAGGGGTGAACCCTATCCAAATAATGAATCCTAACTCATCTTATCAACTAAGATAAGTAATATAGTTATAAACTTAATTCTTAACACTAACTTATTAATTGAAATAAGTATGGGTTAAAAAGTTATTTAGGATTCTTATGATTTCTATTTAAGAACATCTTATGATTTCTATTTAAGAACATCGAATGAGACTGCTTTGATCACTAACTTGTGTAAAACTTTCTTCAATTATTTTCAAGTACCATCTCATGAATTATCGAGTCAACTAAGGTGAAGTAGAGTTAGGAGATTTAAAATATACATTTAGGATTCTCTTCCCTATTGTGATTAAATTCTAGTATGTGAGGTGACTATTGAGTCTCAAGATCCATTTCCGTCAAGGTATGTTTCCATGTTCTAGAATGTCAAATTCTACAACGTCAACCAAATATACCCCAAAGTAATATTCTGCGTGGACCGGTGTATATAACTAGATTTTAAATAGATAAGTGGACTATTAATTCTAGCGTGTTTAATTTGTGAAATAATTTTTTACATTAAATAAACATTTAGGTTAAAAAAATTAAATAGAATCAAATTTCTATATATATTATCTATTTGAATAAGATCCGTTTTATAAGTGGGAATGAACTATAAATCTTTAACTTGATTAGCCACGCTTGAAAAATGACTTAGCCCATTAGTTTAAACTTTGGGCCGGGTCGTTACCAATGATATGAGAACAACCTAGTTCCGTGTCAGAGCAGCCTAGATCCATTTCCGCTGGACTAGGGATGTTAGCTAGGTTGTAGGGCACGAGCTAAAGAAAGTCGTGGGCTGGGGCTAGCGATAGGTCAAGTGTAAGAATTTTGAGGATAAAATTTCCTTAGGTGGGTTGATTTTGAAATCCCTCAACTTAGTCCACATCTAATACCTACTAAAATAAGATATTGTTTATAAGTAAGAATTGAGTATATATCTTAAATTTGGTTAAAATACTTTTAAATAAATAACTTAGTATATTACGTTGTACTTTAGGCTGGGTCATTACAACATTCATCTGTTAATCATTCATCCGATAAAATCATATTTAAAAGGGGATACAAGAAGAATATTGTATAATTAAGTTGCAAATTTGGTGGGGAATACAACAACATTTTGAGAACTTATGTGAGATAGACAATTTTCAGGCCATGAAATTAGTTACTAATCAATTATATAAAATAAATATACAAAATCATTAAATAACATCAAATCCTAAAGTGCAAAAAAATAAAAACACAATTCATTAATACCCGCAAAGCAACCAGATTTCATACAATACTATTAGTTCACAAACCACAACATGATAGCATGCAATCAATCTTCTTTCAACTTCTTCACAAAATCTTCACTAAGCTGGTCGCCAACTTGGAAGAAATTTTATCAAAACAACGAAAGAAGGCAACTCTGAACTGCCTTTTAAAAATGAGAAGGCCATAAAACCCATATAAACCAAGTGCAAAGCCGGCCATAGTACTCACTATAAGCCATACGTCAAACTTCTCCTCTCCAACTGCACTATCCTCGTTATCAATTATGGTCGTCATATTCTGATCAGAGCACTGCTTCGTAAGTGGAAGGCCACAGAGATCAAGATTGTTGGCATAAGATGATGCATTGAATGTTTGAAGTTGTCCTCCGGCAGGAATTCTTCCCGACAAGTAGTTATTTGACAAATCTAATTTGCTCAAAAATGTCAACTTTGACAAATTGTCTGGAATTTCTCCACTAAGTTGATTGTTTGAAAAATCCAGAGACTCTAACATTTCCAACCCCTCAATATTCCCTGGAATTTTACCCGTCAACTGATTGTAAGAGATGTTCAAGAACACAAGTCCAGAGAGCTGTAGTAATTCCTTGGGAATTTTTCCATGGAAGTGATTGTGCGAGAGGTCTATTCCAACAACAAGGTAAAGGATACTCGTGTATTCATGCTCTACACCTTTAACCACAACTGCCATCTCTTCCTCATAATATTTACCAAGAAAAATAGGAAGAGTTTGATTAAATCTCTTAAATGAAGTCGAATGGTTGTTCATCGCTCCCTCAAATGTAGGAATGGCCCCAGAGAAATTATTGTGACTTACGTCGAACAGTTGAAGTTTTAGCATAGTAGAAACAGCAGATGGTATTTCCCCGGTGAAATTGTTCTTGCGCAATCGTAGCACTCTTAAACTTGCACTTGGTACAAGAGGCAAAATATTACCTGACATGTTATTCTCTCCGATATCAAGAACTTCTAAACTTGAACAGTTTCTTATGGATGAAGGTATCTTTCCAGACAACATATTCCTGCTCAAACGTAAAGATGTGAGCCCTGTTAGCATGCCCAGTGACCTTGGGATGCCACCAGATAAAAAGTTGTCATTCAAATAAAGTTTATAGAGGGAGCTGCAATTGCCCAGAATTGGAGGAATACTACCAACTATGCGATTATGGGAGAGGTCAAGCCATGCCATCCCTGACTCATCACAAACTGAGGGAGGAATTGTACCACTAATTTGATTCCCTGTCGCAAAAAATTGGTTGTAGGAACCAAGATTATGTGAGAGGGGACCAGAGAAATGATTGTGTGATATATCTAAGATTATAGGATTGCAAAATATGAAATTCTGGTACACCTCCGGAGAAATTATTGAAACTAAGATCAATAGAGGCAATAAACTTTCAAAGGACATGGGTTTGGCACTTGGCCTGTGATGGAATTATGGGAGAGATCCAACACTCGCATAAACGAAGAATTCATATGGCAAAACCAAGTAGGAAGAGTACCCTTAAGGGACGCATTAGAGAGACCTAAATAACGAATGAATTTGAGTCTTTTTAGCCACGACGGAATTCGAGGTCCAACACGACATGAATCAAAAAGAAGGTACCCAATATATGGTGGGGGGACCCAATCACTTGTCATGTTAACCACCAGTTGATAATTTGTCGACAGATCTAGGAACCGCAAATGATGGACATGTTGGAAATGAAGGTCGCCCAGACTCCCACTTAGCAAATTGTTGTTCAGCATCAAGGCTTCTCAAGTTCCGCAAGTTTCCCATACTTTCTGGAATTTGACCATATATTTGGTTCCACGAAGCATGAAAGTCGACGAGGGAGGTCAAGTTCCAAATGGATTCTGGGATGCTATGAAATTGATTGGAATCCAAGTTCAAGGTTTCAAGGGCAACCAATCTTCCAATCGTTTCTGGGATTGCACCAGATAAATTGTTTCTAGACATATCCAAATAAGCAATTGTTAATATTTGTTATTATGAATGTTAATGATGTATGGCCATTAGTCGCACTCGGAATACTAAAGGAATCTCGGAATATCTAACAGTGGTGACTGTTAGTTTCCATAGAGGTTGAAGGGTCTCATAGCAATCTCGGAATATCAACGAGGTGGCTGTTAGTTTTTCCATGGGAGATGAAGGGTCTCAAAGCTATCTCTATAAATATGGATCTTGTTTGCCTCATTCTATAGGGCAAGACAAGCAGAAGAAAAGACAAGAAAAGAGAGATAGAGAGAGATATAGAGATAAAGAAGAGGAAAAATATTCACGAGTTTGTCTTATACGGAGTATTGAGAGAGAGTAAAATCTTGTAATCTCAATAGTATAGGGTGTGTGAGTAATCTTCTTGTACATCTCTATATATTTGATGACTGTAATCTTTGGTTGAAGTAGTGAATTGTTCGTTGTTGCCCGTGGTTTTTGACTCTCGATTGAAGGAGGGTTTTCACGTTAAATCTCTAGTGTTCTTTTGGTTTTTTGTTTTATTTTATTTCTCAGGTATTATTTTCCCAAAATCGTGTGTTCGCTGTTGTTGATCTCAATTTAGGGGATTTTCTCAATAATGGCGTCATCTGTAGGGATTTTGGGTCATTCAATCGGATCTTGATTTGAGTGGGAGTCATGGCAGACAGTTCAAAGCTGGGAAAATTGGAAATTTGATGGAACAAATTATCAATGGTGGAGGATGCAGATTGAGGATCATCATACGAAGCAACTACATCAACCGCTGTAGGTACCAGCGAAGCGATGTCAGTGAGGAGTGGGCCTTATTGGATAGGCGAGCCTTAGCCATCGTCCGATTGTGTTTAACACAGTCGGTGGCATTTAATGTCTCCAAACAGACGACCGTCAAAGGGTTGATGGAGGCATTAGCTGGTGTTTATGAGAAGTCATCAGCCTCTAACAGGTTATTTTGTTGAGGAAGCTTGTCTCTTTAAGGATGCCCGAAGGTAAATCTATTGCTAATCATTTGAATGATTTCAATAAAATTTGGGCACAACTTGAATTCGTGGAGTTGACTTTTAGTGAAGATATTAAATCTTTAATGTTCATGTGTTCTTTGCCGGAGAGTTGGGATACGGTAATTACATCTATAAGTAATGCATCAAAAGAAAAACTAATGTTTGATGAAGTGCTAGGTGCAATCTTGAATCAGGAGATGATGAAGAGAAGCATGGTAGATAGCACACCGTCCATCTCGGGCACAGCTTTGTCGGTGGACAAAAGCAAAGGCAAAGAAAGAGGAAGAAGTCAAAGTAGAGGTCCTAAGAACCGAGGGCGCTCTAAATCCAAAGGAAAATTCAAGGGTAAGCCTACTTGTTGGTTTTGTGACAAGGAAGGACATTTAAAGAAGGATTGTCCCGAGCGAGTCAAGAATGTAGCTAATGTTGTTGATGGTCATGAAGAGAAATTTTGTTTATTTGCTCATGTTGATTACAACATAGATACATGGTATATTGATTCAGGTGCTTCATTTCATTGTACTTCTCACAAAGAATGGTTTTGTGATTTTGTCAAGAGTGATTGTGGATATGTAACAATTGGCAATGGTCAGAAGTGCAGAATTGAAGGTAAAGGAGTAATTCATTTGAAGATGCATGATGAAGGTAAACTTATTCTCAAGGAGGTCAGGTATATACCTGAATTAAAGAAAAATCTTATATCTGTTAACAAGCTGGACCAAGAGGGCTATAGGATCACATTCGAAAACAATCAGTGGAAGATCAGCAAAGGAGCATTGGTGGTGATCAAGGGGAAGGCGGTGGGCACACTTTACCCATTGTCTACCAAGGTAGATCAGTTTGTTTCTTTGGCAGCTGAGAAGGATGACATAACAACGTTATGGCATAGAAGGCTTGGTCACTTGAGCGAGAGTGGGATGAGGATCTTACATTCCAAGAAGGTTTTAACAGGTATAATTGATTCTAACTTTGGTTTTTGTGAAGACTGTGTTTTAGGTAAACAAAAACGGGTCAGCTTTACAAAGGTTGGGCGAGAGATGAAATCCAAAAGGTTGGAGTTGGTTCATACGGATGTTTGGGGACCAGCCCATGATATATCTTTTGGAGGTAATCTATATTTTGTTACCTTCATTGATGATTTTAGTAGGAAGACATGGATCTACACTATTAAGAAAAAATCAGATGTCTTTAACATTTTCAAGATGTGGAAAGCCCGAGTTGAGAATGAAACAGGTTTAAGACTGAAATGTCTTCTGTCGGATAATGGTGGAGAATATTGCAATAAGGTGTTTGACTCCTATTGTGAACAATGGGGAATTAGAAGGATCAAGACAGTGCCAAGGACACCACAGCAGAATGGGGTGGCGGAGAGAATGAACAGGACCATCCTAGAGCGAGCGAGAAGCATGAGGGTTCATGCTGGACTCCCTTTGCATCTTTGGGGTGCCACTGTGGATACAGCTGTCTATCTAATAAACCGAAGTCCATCAAGCGCCTTAGATGGAAAAATACCGGAAGAGGTATGGTCTAGTAAGAAAGTTGACTACTCTTTTCTTAAGGTCTTTGGTTGTATTGCATATACACATGTTGACAGGGAATCAAGAAAGAAGCTTGATGCAAAGTCCCGCAAATGTGTATTTCTTGGATATGGAGGTGATGAGTATGGTTACCGGATGTGGGATTTCGAGAACAACAAGGTGTTTCGAAGTCGGGATGTAGTATTCAATGAAAAGTGCATGTATAAAGATAGGAAGGAAGAAAAGAATGAGGAGTCAAAAGAAAAGAGTATATGGAGCTTGATGAGACAGATGAAGAGATACCAAGTGCTGAAAATCAAGGATTTGTTCCAAGTGATGAGGAACAATTATCTTCTGAAGAAACCGAACAAGAAGGTGAGTCACAGGCTAATCAACCAAATGATGATGAATCAGATTCTGAATATTCTGATGCACAAGTTGAAATTGATGACTCAGAGCCACCACAAGAGATAGTTGTTGCTCCTGAACCAAGGAGGAGCACAAGGGTTAGAAAGCCTACTCAGAAATTAAATTTAATTGTACAACATGTTTTGTATACTGATGCAGGAGAACCGGAGTCCTATGATGAAGCCATGAGTGACAAAGCTCATCTTAAGTGGGAGTTGGCCATGAAGGATGAGATGTCATCGTTGGAGAAGAATCATACATGGGAGTTGGTGAAGTTGCCACCAAAAAGGAGGGTTCTACAAAACAAGTGGATCTATCGGGTCAAGTCTGAAGCCGGTGGTGTACAAAGGTATAAGGCAAGACTTGTGGTGAAAGGTTTTGGTCAAAAAGAAGGAATTGATTTTCATGATATATTTGCACCTGTTGTAAAAATGACTTCTATTAGAATTATTTTAAGTATTGTGGCTGTAAAGGGGTTGTATTTAGAGCAGCTTGATGTAAATACAGCTTTCCTTCATGGTGATTTGGAGGAGGAGATCTATATGAAACAACCAAAAGGATTTGAAGTCAAAGGTAAAGAAAATATGGTGTGCAAATTGAAGAGGAGTCTATATGGACTCAAACAAGCACCAAGACAGTGGTATTTGAAATTTGACAAGTTTATGTTGGATAATGGATTTGCTAGGAGCAATTCGGACCACTGTGTATATCTACAAAAGTTTAATGATGGGGATTACATTATTTTAACTTTGTATGTAGATGACATGCTTGTTGCAGGGACTTGTATGGAGAAAATTGTTAGTCTCAAGATGAGGTTAGCCAAGAGTTTTTCCATGAAGGATTTGGGTGAAGCAAAACAACTTCTTGGGATGCAAATTACCCGAGACAAGAAGAACAAGAAGTTGTGGTTATCTCAAGAAGGGTATGTGAAGAAAGTTCTTGAGAGATTCAACATGAATGAATCCAAGCCGGTGACTACTACTTTGGGTAGTTTCCAATTGTCCAAAGAACAAGGTGCTAAGAGTGAGGAGGATAAAGCTCACATGAAAAAGGTGCCTTATGCTTCAGCTATTGGAAGTCTTATGTATGCTATGGTGAGTACAAGACCAGATATTGCACATGCAGTGGGAGTAGTTAGCAGATTCATGATGAACCCAGGAAAAGAACACTGGGAGGCAGTGAAATGGATTTTCAGGTACTTGAAAGGAACTTCTAATTACTGTTTGTGTTTTGGGGGTGATAATATTGATGTGCAAGGTTATGTGGACTCGGACCATGCTGGAAATAGAGACAATGGCAGGAGTACATCCGGATACATCTTTACAGTTGGTGGAACTGCGGTGAGTTGGGTTTCTAAATTGCAAAAGATAGTTGCTCTGTCTTCAACTGAGGCTGAATATGTGGCTGCTACAGAAGCTAGCAAGGAATATATTTGGATTAAAACTTTAATGAATGAGTTAGGTTTTAAAACTTTCGAGGCAAACTTTGTAAAAGGAATTCCTATTAATAGATAACAGATTTTGTAATTGATTCCCCGAATCAAGAAAAAAATTATTAAAAGTTTAGCTAAATTAATATTTTAAATAATATAAATCATATATTTATCAATTTCAAGTATTAAAAAGAGCAACATATACTAAATATTGGTTGAATTGAGAAAATAAGATAAATGACTCCGAGTCAGAGTGCCCCCTCAAAGTCGACTTCACTATAATTTTCATAGTGTACTAGCCAAATTTGAGTATTTAATTTTAACATTATGCTTATACTTTGTAAAATCATTAATTAACGTTTCTCAAAATGCAATTGGTTCTTATACCACACGTTCAACACAATTCAGTACAGAAAAAAAAATCTATCCCCACGGTTCAAAAACCGTGGAAAAATCCATGAAAACCGTGGCGATAAGCATTTCTACGGTTTTAACCGTGGAGATGCCGGAGTGGCAAAAAGCCACGTAGGCATAGGGTTCTCTCCACGGTTTTACGTGATCCGTGGATAAACTTCCTGAAATTCATGCGAATTGGATGGCGTGTCCTAAAATCTCGTTCCCTTTCTTAGTATGATGATTTAGCTTTTGTTGTAAATTTCGCATTGTAGTAAACCTACGTCAACATAGATATGTTGTCTGCAGGGTCACAATGGTTCAAAGAATATGTGAACAGGGGCCTTTTACTTCAAGCACAATAGGAAGTTAGTCTGAACCTTAGTATCTGCTTCTGGTGCTCTCACTGTTATGTTATGGCATCAATCGTATTTGGATGTTAAATGCTGGTGAGTCCTTGTATTTAGTCTCCTAGCTCTTCCCTGTAAATAAGGTTGAAACATATTGAAAATTAGTTGGGAAATGAACTTGGAATTTCTGGATATGATGTAACTAAGAGCCGTTGACAAGAAGATGCCCAACAGATATCGATGACTACCATCATGTTCTTCTAATTTGCAACATCGCAAACATGTGTAGTAGCTATATTCACATGCCACCAAGCATCTCTCTGGTGTCTATCTTGATTTTGTACTTGGCATTTTACAAAAAATTGCGGGCATGCATGTCTGGATGCAGGGGGCTCTGAACAGTGGGCTGGTCAATGTCTTTGTTGTATGGTATGCAGGTCTGAAGAAAAAAGGGCCCTGTCTTTGTTGCATCACTCTCCCCTTTGGGGCTATTGCTTGCCACCATCTTGGAGATGGTCCTGTTTGGCAACTATGTACATGGGGGGAGGTATCTTGATGTGTAATAGAAAATCTGTTCATTAGTATTCATGTTTTTAACCAAAGACTAATGTTTAGTTGTGGGTAACATTTATCTCTACATAATTTTGCAGCATCTTTGGATAAATTTTGATAGTTGTGGGTAACAATTATCTCTACCCAAGAGGCAAGGAAGAAAAGAACTACTTGGACAGCAATGTCTCTGCTACTTCAGTTCTCATGCCTCACCAACTTCAATCTTTCTGTTCTTTCCATTTTCCTGTCCTTTCACTTTGATGCTAATTCACAAATAAAACCAAGGGAAAGAGTTTGGTCCCTGTTGATTGCAAGGGGAGTGTTTAAATGATAGACACCTTTATTTCTTTGTCACCCTCCAGACGAGAAAATAGATAAAATTGTGATTGTCATTTGGAGTAGGTGATAGTACTTTTCTATTGCATTTTGAGCAAGAAAAGGTCAGTTTTTTTTTCAAATGCGAGAATAATAGGGGGAAATTTGTGATTTTTTAAAATAAAAATGCATTGTATTTTTCCTACTCATTCTTCATATGAAGTATATTAAATTTATGCTCTTTTTAGTGGGTTAATCAATTAAAAATTATCTTATATTTTCCATTGTTTAATTGTTTCTATGTTTATTGGGAGTTTAATTAGTTGTATGTCCGTAAGGGGTGAACCCTATTCAAATAATGAATCCTAACTCATCTTATCAACTAAGATAAGTAATATAGTTATAAACTTAATTCTTAACTCTAACTTATTAATTGAAATAAGTATGGGTTAAAAAGTTATTTAGGATTCTTATGATTTCTATTTAAGAACATCGAATGAGACTGCTTTGATCACTAACTAGTGTAAAACTTTCTTCAAGTATTTTCAAGTACCATCTCATGTATTATCGAGTCAACTAAGGTGAAGTAGAGTTAGAAGATTTAAAATATACATTTAGGATTCTCTTCCCTATTGTGATTAAGTTCTGGAATGTGAGGTGACTACTGAGTCTCAAGATCCATTTCCGCTGCAAGGTATGTTTCCATGTTCTAGAATGTCAAATTCTACAATGTCAACCAAATATACCCCAAAGTAATATTCTGCCTAGACTGGTGTACATAACTAGATTTTAAATAGATAAGCGGACTATTAATTCTAGTGTGTTTAATTTGTGAAATAATTTTGTACATTAAATAAAAATTTAGGTTAAAAAAATTAAATAGAATCAAATTTCTACATCTAATATCTATTGGAATAAGATCCTCTTTATAAGTAGAAACGAACTATAAATCTTTAACTTGATTAGCCACGCTTGAAAAATGACTTAGCCCATTAGTTTAAACTTTGGGCCGGGTCGTTACCAATGATATGAGAACAACCTAGTTCCGTGTCAGAGCAGCCTAGATCCATTTCCGCTAGACTAGGGACGTTAGCTAAGTTGTAGGGCACGGGCTAAAGAAAGTCGTGGCTGGGGCTAGCAATAGGTCAAGTGTAAGAATTTTGAGGACTAAATTTCCTTAGGTAGGTTGATTTTGAAATCCCTCAACTTAGTCCACATCTAATACTTACTAGAATAAGATCTTGTTTATAAGTAAGAATTGACTATATATCTTAAATTTGGTTAACTACTTTTAAAGAAATAACTTAGTATATTACGTTGTACTTTAGGTTGGGTTGTTACAACATTCATTTGTTAATCATTCATCCGATAAAATCAGATTTAAAAACGGATAAAAGAAGAATACTGTATAATTAAGTTGCAAATTTGGTGGGGAATACAAAAAAATTTTGGAACTTATGTGAGAAGACAATTTCAGGCCATGAAATTAGTTACTAATCAATTATATAAAATAAATATACAAAATCATTAAATAACATCAAATCCTAAAGTGCAAAAACATAAAAACACAATTCATTAATACCCGCAAAGCAACCATATTTCATACAATATTATTAGTTCACAAACCACAATATGAAAGCATGCAATCAATCTTCTTTCAACTTCATCACACAATCTTCACTAAGCTGATCACCAACTTGGAAGAAATTCTATCAAAGCAACGAAAGAAGGCAACTCTGAACTGCCTTTTAAAAATGAGAAGGCCATAAAACCCATATAAACCAAGTGCAAAGCCGGCCATGGTACTCACTATAAGCCACACGTCAAACTTCTCCTCTCCAACTGCACTATCCTCGTTATCAATTATGGTCGTCCTATTCTGATCAGAGCACTGCTTCGTAAGTGGAAGGCCGCAGAGATCAAGATTGTTGGCATAAGATGATGCATTGAATGTTTGAAGTTGTCCTCCGGCGGGAATTCTTCCCGACAAGTTGTTATTTGACAAATCTAATTTGCTCAAAAATGTCAACTTCGACAAATTGTCTGGAATTTCTCCACTAAGCTGATTGTTTGACAAATCCAGCGACTCTAACATTTCCAACCCCCCAATATTCCCTGGAATTTTACCCGTCAACTGATTGTAAGAGATGTTCAAGAACACAAGTCCAGAGAGCTCTAGTAATTCCTTGGGAATTTTTCCATGGAAGTGATTGTGCGAGAGGTCTATTCCAACAACAAGGTAAAGGGTACTCGTGTACTCAAGCTCTACACCTTTAACCACAACTGCCATCCCTTCCGCATAATTGCTACCATAAAGTATGATTAAAACTCTGATATGAGGTCGAATGGTTGTTCATCGCTCCCTCAAATGTAGGAATGGCCCCAGAGAAGTTATTGTGACTTACATCGAACAGTTGAAGTTTTAGCATAGTAGAAACAGCAGATGTTATTTCCCCGTTGAAATTGTTCTTGCGCAATCGCAGCACTCTTAAACTCGCAATGGGTACAAGAGGCAGAACATTACCTGACAAACTATTCTCTCCGATATCAAGAACTTCTAAACTTGAACAGTTTCTTATGGACGGAGGTATCTTTCCAGACAACATATTCCTGCTCAAGCGTAAAGATGTGAGCCCTGTTAGCATGCCCAGTGACCTTGGGATGCCACCAGATAAAAAGTTGTCATTCAAATAAAGATGATGGAGGTGGCTGCAATTGCCCAGAATTGGAGGAATACTACCAATTATGCGATTATGGGAGAGGTCAAACCATGTCGTCTTTGCCTTGTCACAAACAGAGGCAGGAATCGTGCCACTAATTTGATTCCCTGTCGCAAAAAACTGGTCGTATGAACCAAGATTATGTGGGAGGGGACCAGAAAAATTATTGTTTGATATATCTAACATTAAAGGATGCAAAGGATGAAATTGTGGTACACCTCCGTAGAAATTATTGAAACTAAGATCAATATCGGCAATAAATTTCATAGGACATGGGTTTGGCACTTGGCCTGTGATGGAATTATGTGAAAGGTCCAACTTGAGTATCAACGAAGAATTCATATAGCAAAACCAAGTAGGAAGAGTACCCGTAAGGGACGCATTAGAGAGACCTAAAACAAGAATGAATTTGAGTCTTTTTAGCCACGACGGAATTCGAGGTCCAACACGACATGAATCAAAAAGAAGGAACCCAATATATGGTGGGGGGACCCAATCACTTGTCATGTTAACCACCAGTTGATAATTTTTCGACAGATGTAGGAACCGCAAATGATGGACATGTTGGAAATGAAGGTCGCCCAGACTCCCACTTAGCAAATTGTTGCTCAGATCAAGGCTTCTCAAGTTCCGCAAGTTTCCCATACTTTTTGGAATTTGACCATATATTTGGTTCACCGAAGCATCAAAGTCGACGAGGGAGGTCAAGTTCCAAATTGATTCCGGGATGCTACACTGAAATCGGTTGAAAAACAAGTTTAAGGTTTCAAGGGCAACCAATCTTCCAATCGTTTCTGGGATTGCACCAGATAAATTGTTGTTATAAAAATCCAGATGAGCAAGGGAGGTTAGATTACCAACACTTTGAGGAATAGACCCTTTTAAAAAATTTCCACTTAGATCCAAAGTTGAAAGAGAAGTCAGGTTCCCAACAGAGACTGGTATGTCTCCTTCCAATTGGTTACCGCTCAAACACAGGGAATGCAAGTGAAGCAGAGAAAATACCCAATATGGGATTGGTCCGGCTTGGAAATTATTATATGAGAGATCAAGCGACTCGAGTGAGCTCATGTTTGCTATCCATGTTAGAAAATGTGGCCCAAGGCTGTTGTGGCTTAGGTCGAGGGAACGTAAAGATGTGAGGGGAAACAATGGAGAAACAGCCCCCGAAAGACCACATGAAGAAAGATGAAGGTGAGTGAGAGAAGTGAGGTTGTTGACTACATGTTCCAAATAGAGGTTTGTCGTGGATAAATTCACACCATTCATGTTGAGGTACTCCAGAGCAGGCATTCCCTTTAGCCACTCAAGATTCCGGCTCTTTACTCTCCCATTATAGTTGAAACGGGTAACCATTCCCATATCCAAAACCTGAAGCTTTGACAGATTCCCAAGCTGGTGTGGAATCTTCCCACTAAAATCTGAAAATGACAAGTTCAAGTACTTGAGCTCCGTCATAGAACCCAAGAAGCTGGGTATCTGAATTCCTCCAAAGTCATTGTTGCTCAAGTCAAGTACTTGGAGCTGTTTCAATTCAGCCAAAGCAGGGTCTACACCTCCACTTAACGCCCAGGTGGGAAAATTCTCATTTAGGAAGAAGTCCTCCCATGAAACCAATGAAAGCTGTCGAGGAGAACCTAGATTGAGTTGGACAACATACCTTGTTTGATTGTGACAAACTACTCCAGTCCAGTTGCAACAATCCGGCATATCGTCCCAGGATGCAAGGTGATGGTAGGTATCGTGGAGACCGTCTTTGAACTTGAGCAAAGCTCTCCTCTCATTTTCATGGCAACGAATGTTCGAAAAAACTCTCACACTACCATTACAGCCAGCCCAGAACAGGGAGCTTACTGTCAAGATGTGAGCTGCTAACACTAATAATTTAAAGCCCATCGTTTTGTAATGAACTTCCAAGGTAGCAAATTTGTGTGAATTATGGTATTATGCTATGGCCTTATGCCTACATTTTGTAGCATCAGATATTTCCAACATGAAAAGTTGCAAGTCCACTTGACACTGTCTCTATCTCGGTTTGTGGACAAATTCCATTATCTGTGGAAAAAAATATTTGCATTTTGGTAACGTGAAGGGCACACCATTCGTGTCCGGGCCAAATTGAGTTGAACTTGACGCGACGCTCATCTCCTGGGCCACATTGAGTTGAACTTGATAAGACTCTCGTCATTTTTTTTACTTAATAACCTAATTTAGAATGTAAATTATTGAGACTAAGTCATATTTTTGTAAATAATTAATTAAATTAAAGATTATATTTTATTTTTACTATTAAACAGGTTATTACCTAAATAAGTATTATATGTAAGATTAAGTTGAGAGATCTCTCAATCTATCCACCTTAAAAAATATTTCTTTTAAAATTTCTTGAGAAATCTCTTAATCTATCCACCTTAAAAAATTTACATTCAAAATTTCTACCCTTATCCATTGTTAGCCCCAACCTACGTCATTCTTTAACTCGTGACCAATAATCTAACAAATGTCTCCGGTGTAGCCTACCATATAATATGAAATCAAGTTACTTTGATATCATCCGTAATGACCAAACTCAGAGTGTAAACTAATGAGTCTAAATCATATGTTAAAAAATTATTAACTAAGTTGAAGATGTATATACTTCATTCTCACTAGATAAATACGATCTAACTTTAATAAATATTAAATGTGAGATTAAATTAAAGAATAATCAGTTCTTTTGGATTGTAGTATCCAATAATACAAGATCATTTTTTATAAGCCCCTTCAAATGAGCCCTTTATAAGCCCCATGATAATAAAAGGTCATCTTCATATTTCATTGAAGAGAAGATAAGAAATGTGAGATAACTTAAAGAAATCACACTTTATTGGTGGGCTCACTGGAGGTTCATTTGAAAGAGACACATAAAATTTTTTTCCGAATGTGCAAGCCCTTCCTAATCAAACGATTATTCCCTCCCTCTCACACTTCATATTAATTTTGGAATTGTTGATCGATAATAAACGTAGACCACTTGATAATAACGAACCAATTATATTAGAGGTCTTAAAGTTCTCTTATAATTACGAGAGTTTTCATCCATCATTTTTTTAACAAAATAAAAAATAACACTTTAATAAAAAAGAGAAGATTCACCCAATTAAAATATAATAAAAATAAAACCTCTATATCATCATTTTTATAATATCACAATCAAGTAGTAGAGTCGTGGATACGTTCCAAAATAATTTAAGTTTTCCGTCAAGTCAACCCCATATAGCGCCAAATATTTCAAACATGAAAAGATGTGAATTAAAAGCACGTTTACTTGACTTCGTTTCTTTCCTGGCATGCGAATGAAATTCCAATTTGTGACATTAATAAGACGTCTGGAAAAATATGTGACATCTTCAATAGTTCTTCGTTATTTTACTTTTCGTAACGAAAGGGGCACACCATGCATGTACAGGTTAAAATGAGTTGAACGTTGATAAGACTCTCGTCGTCGTTGTCGTCTTGACTTGGAGTCAGTTCTAATAGTGCAAGCCTTTCTTGATCTATGATTGTTCCCTCCTTTTCAATTCATATTCTTTGTAATTGTTGATTGGTGATAGACCACTTGATATAACGAATCATTTATGTTAGAGTTATTAAAGTTCTCATCTAATTACCAGAGTTTTCGTCCATCATTTTTTTTATTAATTAAAGAAATAAAAAATAAGAGATTCAACTAATTAAAAATCATGATCACGTAATGGTGTCTTAGATATAGCCTACTTCCCCAATTTTAAAATTATAATTTTGACTCAAAAAATTCTTAAAATTGGCTCCATATTTATCCAATGCGATTTCAGTGTCGCAAAAAAACCCCATATACTTATGATTCTTCATGGACAAGACCCCATGGCTATATATACCAATAATATTTAACTTCCCATTTCTAACCATAAGTTTAGAAAATGTCATTAAAATTGTTTGGCTCTCATTATAAAAAGAGAAAAGTTTAATGAGACCCAATATAGAACAAAAAGGAAGCAAAATTTATTTTAAAAAATAAAAAATTACAATATAACAAAAAAATAACTAAAAAATTAATAACTTAACCTGATTTTACCATTCCCTTTTTATCAAAATCAAACCTTCTTGAATTAAAAAAAGAATTTTGAGACAGAGAAGTATATTATAACACGGGGAACCATTCGGTTGACATGATCAAAGATATTAAATGTTTGAAATTTTATTAATTATAATTTACAAAGAGTTAATCGAAATATAAATATGAGACATAAAATTTCTTTGCAGTAAAATTTATCATTTACTTGAAAATTTTATAAGGAATTTTGTTGTGATGAATTTTCCAAAGGATGTTTTGGTGAAAATCTAGCTTGCATCATATTAGAAAAAATTGAAAATAGATAAATTTTTGATAAAGAAATCAATGCTTTCACCATAAATTTTTATATAAATTTCATAAATTTTTTATTTGTTTTATATTAACTAAATAGAACCTAAACAAACATAGAATGCTTTACAAGATCGAAGACTTTTGGCTGAAATAATTGCATCAAATTATTTATTATACCATGGTTGAGATGTCAATTAGTAAATTTAAGCTCAGCTGTGTTGGCTGAAATAATTATATAAGAAATTATTTGTAACGACTTAGCCCAAAGTGCAACGTAATGGGCTAAGTCATTTCTTTAAAAGGGTACCCCGCCCAAAGTGCAACGTAATGAGCTAAGTCATTTCTTTAAAAAAGGTACCCCGGAAGTTAAAGATCTATAGTTCATTCCCACTTATAAACATGATCTTCTCCTAGTAGGTATTAGATGTGGGACTAAGTTGAGGGATCTCACAATCCACCCACCTTAGGGAATTTCGTCCCCGAAATGCCTATTCTTGGCCCGTTGCTAGCCTCAGCCCACGACCTTTCTAGCCCGTGACCGACAGCCTAGTCAACGTTTCTAATCCAGCCCACCATCTAACACGGAACCAGGTCGGCTCTGATACCATTGTATTAGATGTGGGACTAAGTTGAGGGATCTCACAATCCACCCACCTTAGGGAATTTCGTCCCCGAAATGCCTATTCTTGGCCCGTTGCTAGGTCGTGGGCCTAGCCCGTGACCGGCAGCCTAGCCAACGTTTCTAATCCAGCCCACCATCTAACACGGAACCAGGTCGGCTCTGATACCATTTAGGTCGTGGGCCTAGCCCGTGACCGGCAGCCTAGCCAACGTTTCTAATCCAGCCCACCATCTAACACGGAACCAGGTCGGCTCTGATACTATTTGTAACGACCCAGCCCAAAGTGCAACGTAATGGGCTAAGTCATTTCTTTAAAATGGGTACCCTGAAAGTTAAAGATTAGTCCATTCCCACTTATAAACAGGATCTTCTCTTAGTAGGTATTAGATCAGGATCTTCTCCTAGTAGGTAGATCTTCTCCTAGTAGGTATACCTAGATGTGAGACTAAGTTGAGGGATCTCACATTAGCAAATTTCGTCCCCGAAATGCCTCCGGCAGCCTAGCCAACGTTTCTAATCCAGCCCACCATCTAACACGGAACCAGGTCGGCTCTGATACTATTTGTAACGACCCAGCCCAAAGTGCAACGTAATGGGCTAAGTCATTTCTTTAAAATGGGTAACCTGAAAGTTAAAGATTAGTCCATTCCCACTTATAAACAGGATCTTCTCTTAGTAGGGTATTAGATCAGGATCTTCTCCTAGTAGGTAGATCTTCTCCTAGTAGGTATACCTAGATGTGAGACTAAGTTGAGGGATCTCACATTAGGAAATTTCGTCCCCCTAGATGTGAGACTAAGTTGAGGGATCTCACATTAGGAAATTTCGTCCCCCTAGATGTGAGACTTCGTCCCCCTAGATGTGAGACTAAGTTGAGGGATCTCACATTAGGAAATTTCGTCCCCGAAATGCCTATTCTTGGCCCGTTGCTAGCCCCAACCCACGTCCTTTCTGGCCCGTGACCGGCAGCCTACGTTGCTAACCCCAACCCACGACCTTTTTTGGCCCGTGACCGGCAGCCTAGCCAACGTCCTTAGTCC